>JALIZH010027369.1:0-14665 GCA_030522465.1 Rhipicephalus appendiculatus
ACAATCACCTCCTCCACCCCATGTGTTCTCATAGAGATCATCCCCACGAAACTTGGCACACCTCCGATTTTTATAGCCAATATCTACCACACCCCACGTCAGGCTATGGCCACTCTCGATGCGCTACTGCAGAGAATTCACCACATCGCGGGCCGAAACCCCTACTCATAGGCGGCGATTATAACTCAGCATACTGACTGGGGTTATCGGTACACCACAACACGGGGTCGCAGGCTTTGGACTACCATCCAAGACCTGCGCCTCACTATACATAACAACTTTCATACACCAACCCGAATCGGCAATAGCGTAACCATGGACACTAGCCCGGATCTCACACTCAGCCGTTCACTCAAAAAGATATCTCATAGTCCCGTACACAACACACACTTGGAAGCGACCATTACATTATCGCCATACAAATACCTCACACGCCACACAGACCTCGACTACTCACCCATAATCTTATTCAATGGGACGCTATCCGATCCGCTCGTCGGGGAGCTCCCCCAATACCCCAATACATGACATTGATCGTTGCGTCAAATCTCTCCTGAATGATATTACCACACACACACACAACACATTTCCACACCACCCGACACCCCTACATTGGACACTCGCCTTGCGCACCTCTGGGAGGCGCACTACAGCATTCTGGAGAGATGGAAACGACAGAAACATAACAGAATGCTAAAACGCCTACTAGCCAGGCTACAGACACAAATAACTGCACACGCCGAGGAGTTGTGCCGCTCCAACTGGGGGTCAGGTGTGCAACAGCATAGCTGGCAACCTCTCCACAAAGCACGCGTGCCACCTCTTACGGCACCTTATCGACCCCACACACTCACGCACATCATCACAACATCACATTACACGCCTACTTCACAACTCCACGCTTTCCCCCGACACCCTTCTAGACCAACTACGCACAACACACACGACACCCGGAACCTCCTCCCCTCTACCACCCTACACAGGAGCCCCGAATGAGACCCTAGACAAGGATATTTCAGCGCAAGAGGTCCGTATGGCCCTCCAGACCATCCGCACAAACTCTTCACCGGGAAAAGACAGTATTACTAACTCTATGCTCCGTAACCTGGATGATCAATCGATTGCCCAGATTACAGAATACTTTAATAAATGCTGGAAGGAAGGCACCCTGCCACAATCCTGGCACCATGCCAAGATTATCTTCATTCCTAAACCTAACAAACCCCTTAACATATCAAACCTCCGGCCCATTTCACTCACATCGTGTCTCGGGAAGCTTCTCGAGCACGTTGCACTAAACAGAATAACTCAACACATGCACGACCACAACCTATACCCCCACAGCATGGTGGGCTTCCGCCCATGTCTCTCCGCCCAAGATGCCATGCTTCAACTGACGCACGACATCCTTGATCCTATCCTCCCAGCTCACACTAAAGCCGTCTTGGCCCTGGACTTAACCAAGGCCTTTGATCGCATAGAACACCGAGCGATCATGGCGGCTCTTTCCCCCCCTCAATGTGGGCGTTCGTATGTACGCTTACATACAAGCCTTCCTCTCGGGACGCGCGGCCGAGGTTCATATGGGCCCCCATGCGTCCCCTCCATACACCCTCAGCGGAGTAGGCACTCCCGCAAGGTTCAGTCCTTTCCCCTTTTCTCTTCAATGCCACACTCATTCCTTTAGCCCGCGCTCTTGATAATATCCCTCACCTTCACCACACCCTCTATGCAGACGACATCACTCTGTGGACCACCCACGGTAGTGATGGCGACATAGAGGACACATTACAAACCACCGCCAACATCAAGCATCAACACGCCCAAAGCATTGGCCTCTCCTGTTCCCCGGAAAAATCTGAGCTGCTTCACCACGTACTCTTCCCACTTCCCCCATCACCGTTACTCTGACCGGCCGCCCTATCCCGGAAGTCGACACACTCCGCATCTTGGGCCTTCATATCCAAAACAACGGCCGTAACACTTTCACCATCCGGAAACTCAAGCGGGTGACGGAAGCGCTCTCGCACCTCATCCGCAGAGTTTCTGGCAACACTTTGGCATGAAGGAACACGATTTGTGTCGTCTTATTCATGCATTCATACTGCGCTGCTTCCTATATACAGTCCCGCATCTCCGACTTCGACAAGAAGAAATAGCCACCCTGGATGCCATGCTTCGTAAAGCCTACAAGGTCGCTCTACACCTCCCTCCTAACACACAAAACACTAAACTTCTTCAGCTTGGGCTCCATAATACCACACAGGAACTCATAGAGGCCCACAGACAAGCCCAATACACTCGTCTAGCTCAGACTGCCACCGGACGCCACATACTTGACACCCTCAACATTCACATACCAGCGGCCGACCCCACGCTCCTACCAGTTCCTCCACCCATACACACACAACTCACCATAAAACCTCTCCCTCGAAACACCCACGTTACATACCATTCGGCCCGCCGCAAGGCCCGTGCAAAAGCTCTCCACAAATACTACGGTTCCGAAGAGGACGCCGTATGGGCGGATGCAGCTTGCACGGGCGACGACGCGGCAGTTGCAGTCGTTGATCGCACACTCCAACCCATCGCAACTCTCCGACTCCCTCCTGCATCCACCCCGGAATCCTCGGAAGAAGCCGCGATCGCGCTTGCCCTCATACACACTGATGCCCGGTACGTCCTTTCCGACTCTAAAACCGCACTTCTAAATTTTTTCGCGAGGACGCATCCACGAGACCGCCTTCCGCATTCTCACCTCGCCCACCAAAAACCCGGCCCGCAATGTGGAGTTGATCTGGGTGCCTGCGCACTCTGGGAATCCCGGCAACGAAGCCGCCAATGACCACGCCCAATGTCTCATCAACCGGGCGGCGGCGGAATCGCAGTCGGGCTCTTCCAGGGAGCGCATGCACTCGTTCAACGAGATGACCCAAGCATATCGCGCCGAACGCCAGCTATACCCCCCCCACCCCACCGATCCCTGGACAATTTTCATCAAATATTATGGCGTCGCCTTCAGACCCACACACTTCCCTCCCCCTATTTCCTTTCCCGCATCTACCCGGGAGCATACAACCCCATCCTGTGCTCAATGCACCCACCCCCACGCTACCCTTACCCACATCCTCCTGGAATGCCCGGCGGATCCTCCCCCGCGGGGCCCGGAGCCACTGACCACATGGGAGGAATGGGAGACCCTGCTGCGCTCGACGGACCCTGCCAAGGAGAAGACCGCCACGGACCGGGCCGCCCACGTCATGGAACTGCACGACCTAATGAACGCATAGTGCAGTGGGGTCGTGCGGGGACCCTGGGCCGTACGTGCCCGAACCCTTGGTCAAATAAAGTTTCACCTCCTCCTCCCTCGCACGACTCTCACAGCGTTGACGTGCACATCTATCGTATATTTATGGGTTTCTCTTGTATTCGGGTCATTCCAGGCCAACTGCCCCAGCCATGGTGCTCGCCGAAAATCAATTTCGGTTAAAACATCTGAAAATATTGCACACACATACACAATAATTCTACAGAATTTTCCCAAAACATTTTGAGCGGGAAAAAATATTTACGCCCATGACCACCATTTTAAATTCACTAAATGGTGGAAAACCAGGTACGAAACAAAGGTCCCTATTATATTATATTACTGGTTCGCTGGGCTCTTTTCAATGTTCAACCATAACTTTCACGAATCCCGCTGTTTGGTAATTCATTACAGGGAAACTGCGCGAAAAAAACAGTCCGCTCTTCTAAGTCCCTATAAATCGACCGTTTCGCGCATTCTTTCAACACTTGCTCTCTTGCCGTTTTTGAACATTGTGCTTTAACTATAACATAGTTCTTTAACGTAGCTTTCAATTTTAACGCGATAGCGTTAAAGAGCTCGTTTCGCAGAAATGCCGGCGTTGGTGTCGGCATCGGTGTCGTTGGTTGTGAGCGAAAAATCATCATCTTGTCCGTGACCGAAAAATCGAGAAATATGCAAATAAAATAAATAATAAAAGTTTCTGGGTCCGAGTGAGGATCGAACCCGGGCCGTCTGCGTGGCTAGCAGGTGTTCTACCACACAGCCGCGCCTCTGCTTGGAAATACCGCGAAAATAACTTCCTCTGCTTGGAAATGCAGTGAAAATAACTTTCATGCTTCGCAAATTCAAGCGCCCCTTATATAGGTGCCGCAATATAACATGTATTATCCCAAGAATATTGCGTGGTACAAGCGCACATTGCCATCGGGCGTCATAATATGTGACTATCATAACGATTTCGTAGTTTAATGCCAGCCACCCATTACAAACGGCACACACTTTACTGCGCGTATTCTCTTAACACCACGTAGTGGGTACATAGCAAGTATGCACTGAGTGGTTGAAGTAGGCACTCGGGACAGAATATCGCTATCACGTTCACCTATTAAAAGCGAAGATTAAGGGTCCCCCATTTTTTTCATTTCTCAGAGAGCAGGCGAATTTGACCTAATTGTAACTTTTTCTGGTATTTTTTCTGGAAAAGACAATTTGAGATCAAATCCATAAATTACTTTTACCAAGCTTTTCATATAACGTATTATTGCCTAATATATTTGTTTGGCTTGTGTGTGGCGCAGAGGGTCTGGAATAAAATCCTGAACTTGAAAAAAAACACCACTCCTGCCTATGTTGAGACATCTGTAGCACCCTGAAGTGGACCGCGAAAAAATCAGCACAAAAGCGCATACGATTGAGAATCATAGCAACTTCGATCAGAGAGAGTTTAATTGAAGTAATGTTTGTTTTAGTCCCAGCATTACAATTTTTTGTTCTGAGGGCAATACGAAGCAACTGATTTTGCTACTACCAAAAAATGGTAGCGTATTTGCAGCACATCGTTTGAAGTTACTTTTGTTACTACTTTATTTTGCATACTACATATTAAGGCGACAATGAAGAGAGGTGAAAAATTTTGGCAGATCCCAAGTGTCATGGGAATCGATATTATGCGAAGCATGCGGAGGCAGGGTGACTGGGTTGTAATTTTCTTATCGAGCCAAACTTCACGAAATGACGCTAAACATATGTACAAATGTTATCGTACAGACATGTATGTTTAACAGTCGCACATAGTTTACATAACGAGTTGTTTAGAGTTGCGCAACGATGCCAAAGGCAACATGGGTATAACCAATACCAAAAGCGGTAAGCTGAAATGTAGCACTTGTGCTTGCGAGGATGGTAGCCCTGGATAGTGCTACGTAGACCAACTTCAGTGGATGGCGCTTAACGACATTGACGCTAACCCGACGTGACGCCTGTATCATTGGAGTACATATGTAATGTTCGCAAAATTAGATCCCCAGCACTGGAACCCCAATTGACGTTTCACTAACATTACTCCTGCAGAGGGTCTTTTTCCAAAGCAGTTTTTGAGACCTGGCGTGGCTCTGTGGTAGAATGCTTGATTGCCACGCAGATTGCTTGGGTTCGATTCCTGCTGGGACCCTGATATATATTATTTGTATTTGTCGGGTCAACGCTGCCGACATCAGTTTTTCTTAACGTTCTCGCCTTTAAATTACTATTGTCTGTCCTCGCAGTTCCTGGGCAGACATAAACTGTCAAACACCTGTGGCGCATACCCGCATACCACGGCCCGTGGTATACGGGTATGTGCCACACGTGTCTGCAGGAAAGGGTTTGACGACGCATACGACAGGATTTTCACGTTATTCACGTCATGACCAGCCAGTCGTATTCGTCATGTTTCTTACCCTCCCATACAAATTGTGTTATACCTGAAGTTAAGGAGGCGATCACGTGAGCACCCAGACGTAGGCGGCTTTATGATAGATAGATAGATAGATACGTAGATAGAAACGCAAAGTCCTTACAGTACGCAAAGAAATCTTTCGCACATAATATAAGAATGTGATTGGCTTAGGTGCCACTATGTCCCCAACAATGAATCGCGTCACTTATTGCATTGGCGCACAACGGATGCGGCGGCCGAATATTACGCCATAAAAATCGCATGTTGTGATCAAATAACAGCTTCAAAACAGTGCATAATACCATACTGTGAAATCCTACTTGAACCAAAATCTACTGCCGGCAACCACCCAAAGTAACCTCCAAAAATTAGCTCGGCATCTTCTGTCCGCAGGGTCGTGGACGACGTACGGAAGGCGTGAATTCGCGGTGCGTGGTCACATCGTGCGCCGTTCCTTGCGGAATTATGAACCTCGTGTGGATCATACATAAAGGCCATCCTCACGCCTCCTTTATCCAGTTTACGTCAACGTCGATACTGAAGTCTCTTTAACGCCAATTGATTCTCATTGCCGCGTTCAATAAGTAACCCATGTCATTGTTGGAGACATATTGATATCTAAGCCTATCACATCGTTATATTTTAACCGCTATTTATTATAATCTTGACATGTGGTATACAAAATAAAGTACTAAGAAAAAGAACTGAAAATAATGTGATGTGAATACGCTACCACTGTTTTATGCAGCAAATTCAGTTGCGTTGTATTGCCCCCATAGCAAAATTATATGATGGTGGACTAGAATTCAAAACTTTTTTTCTCCACTAACACAAACTTTACTTCGATTAAACTCTGTGTGGACAAAGTTGCTATGATTCTCTATACTATGCGCTTTTCTGCTGAGTTTTTCTTGGACCACCTGAGGACGCTACAGACGTCTGAACACAGGCCGGAGTGGCGTTGTTGCTAAGATCAGTATTTTATTTCACAGCCTATGCGCCGAACACTGGCCAAACAATTTTATCAGGTAATAGTGCGTTTTATGAAGAGGTTAATAGAAGTAATTTATGCATTTTATCTACAGTTGTCTTTTCTAGGGACATTCCGGAAAAGGCTACAATTTAATCAATCTTGCCTACACACAAAGGAGTGAAAAATTTAAAACTACTTTAAAGGGGTCCTGCAACACTTTTTGAGCATGGTCAGACAAAGCTGCTGGTCGGTAGGCGAGGCTCCCAAGAACACGCGAGCCAAATATTGTAGCGCAGCGCGCGGCCTGGAATTTACAATATATTCTCAAAGTCAGCTGAAGATCGCTTTTGTCTCTCGACAAATGACTTTACAGGCTCAAAAATCACTACGTCCCTGGCAAACTATCAGCCGTTGGATGACTTGAACATGGCGCACTCGGTCGTTACTGGGGCCGCCGAAGGAGGCCGCGACTTGTCCACGCGTGCACGTGCGATCGCTCTGAAAAGCTGCGCATTCGAAGAAAAAAGAAGAGAAAAAAAGTCCTCAAGGTCGCGAGGCACGCGTGGTGTAGTTTCTTCCTCCGTGCTATCCCTACCTGCTTAGCTTCTAGCGCTTTCATTGGCACGAGAGAAGAGAGAATGCAATTTCAGCGTGCGACAAATCTATGTAACTCCGCTCGTACTGGACGGATACTAAATATTTTTGCGGCGGTGAATTCGTGAGGCAATAAGCTCCTTTAATGTATTGATTCTATGGCTACTTGCAAACGTGTAGCAGGGCCCCTTTAAATAAGTGTTTAATAATTGCCGGCAGATGACAGCGGAAATGGCCCAAGTAAATCCATTCCTATTTGATCGAACGGCGCCCTAGGTGGTGTGATTGGTTACAGCATGCCTGCGCGCTTAAGTGGCGGAGATTTGCGGCGTTGACATTCCCGGCAACATTTTAAATAGCGCTCGACGTACGTAGTAAGTTTGGGCCAGTAGTATGCCTGTGAAACTCTGGCGAGGGTTTGGGAATAACCTAAGTGACCGGATGTGGGCTTGGTATGGCAGGCGAGAAGAATCTCGTCCCGCATGTCAGAAGGGACGACTAGCAGGTAGGCTTTCCCATTGCCGTTGGAGTTTTTCTTCTACAGGACACCACTTCGTAGGCAGAACGAAGAGAGACTGCGAGAAAGGAGTCGAGGTACGGGTGTGTTGCGTCCTTCTAGATTGTCGATGATTGCGCGAATCTCGGTGTCCTCGTGTTGTCATGCGATCAAATCTGTTGCAGTGAGGACTCCGAGGAAGCCGCTGTTATCCTCAATGTCGGGATCACAAACTTCAGTAAGTGCACGGGACAACGATTCAGCATCCTCGTGCTGGCGGCGTGATTTATAGACTATGGTAAGGTCAAATTCTTGCAAACGAAGGCTCCATCGAGCCAACCGCCCAGACGGCTCTCGTAAATGGGCTAACCAGCACAATGAATGATGATCGGTGACTACTTTGAAGTGACGACCGTAGATGTAGGGCCTGAATTTCATGGTGGTCCATCCATACTATTGCGAGGGACTCCTTCTCTGAGGTAGAATAGTGTATCTCGGTGCGAAACAGGGTACGGCTGGCGTAAGTTATTACTCGCTCGGTGCCGTTTTGGTGTTGGACAAGGACGGCGCCAAGACCTATATGGCCCGCGTCGGTATGAACTCCAGTGGCAGCATCCTCGTCGAAGTGAGCGAAGACTGGCGGTGCCTGCAGACGATCTCGTAGATTGATGAAAGCCGCGTTCTGTTCTTCATTCCATACGTATGGTACATCTTCACGTGTGAGGTGAGTCAGAGGTTTGGCAATCCCTTAAGAGAACCCTGAGCCGTATGCGGAGCACTGGGGATTGTTCTTACCGTAAATCACCCGTGACATTGCCCAATCGCGCATGTAAATGAGTCACAATGCGTGTGTACAGTATATACAATGTGTTTTAGCCGTTGTTGTCAGCGTTGCCGCTTTGCCTTTCGCGGGCGAGAGCGCTTTCACGATCGTTTTCATCTATGTCAGAAAGAGAATTTGTGGTCTGGAATCATCGTCATCAGCACCATCGTCATCGTCATGACGTATAGTGGGTACCTTGCATGTGCTGTGCCGTGATGGCAGCGTCATCGTCATCGTCATCTGGCTACGGCAGACAATGAGGGAACAGAACTCGTTCATAAGATGCTTCGCATCTAAAAACATGTGGCTCGAAGAACGCAAGAAAGCAAGTGTTAAAGAAATGCGCAATACCGTCGATTTATAGGGAATTTTTATTTCGTACCCGGTTTTCCACCATTTGCTGAACTTCAAATGGTGGTCGCGCGCGCAAAAAAATGTGGAGCTCAAAAATATTTTGAGAAAATACTGTAGAACTAATGTCTATGTGTGTGTAATTTTCTGAAATGTTTCCATACAAAGTAACATGGCGAGCGCCATGGTTGGGACAGTTGGCGTATAATAATCTATTCAATCTGATCTTGTAAAGAACCATGCCTAATTAACTGCCGTGAATAACATGACCTTGATATACTATTCATATTTGCATGTCCTTGAGGTCACTTTATTGCCGACGTGGCCCTGCGAAATTTGAAAGTGTTGCTTCTCACCTCAACTAGGAGAGAAAAGTCCTTTTCTTCTCAAATATTTTTTTCTTTTTTAGCCACACCCAAAGTAAGGTACGTTAACATCATCTGTGCTAGAAAATTCGGTGAAAGCCTTACCTAGACAAATGTGGTATCCATGCAAAGTTAAAGCGTCAGCCTGCTAGCATAATTACGCGTGATTATTTGCTCAACGAGCAGCGTTACAACAATAATTCCTTAATCAGAATGGGGCACAAGGTCGGTGGTAAAGTTGTTGAAAAGTCGCGGGAAGTATGTGAAATGTAGGTATAAGAAGTCGTGGTGAAACCATTTGTTGGGCTCTAGGAGGAACAGAAGGTATGTTGGTAAGAGCCCACAAGGTTATGATGCTTAGAAATACCAGGTGGAGGTCCCTATTTCGGGACTGGAGTTGCGGTTTCCGCCACCCGGGCATGGCCGATTCAGGCTTCTTGGGCCAGTAAATCGTGGCAGCCGAACAAGGTCGTCCACCAGTACTCCACGGATGGGTCGGGAATGGGGGAATGGCCGGGTTTTAAGGTCAGGCCCATATCTCGTGATATGTGTCAGCGACACCACACTACAGTACGGAAAGCTGCTACTGAAGGAAGGGTTAAAAGTCTTTAGAGCTGCCAGGCACAACAATGCATTTCTCAGAAGGCGTAGTGAGAGCCGCGTATCTGCCTACTAGACTTTGCATGGGCGGGTGTAAAGGTGATGGCTCTCTTGATAGTTTTTCGTAAGATCTTTGAAGGTATAGGCCGGATTAAAATCGGGTTCCTGATCGGATGTGAGGAGAAAACAGCCCGGTGATAGTGCACGAGGGCGGCTCCGTGTGCTCTCTCATTTCCTGCCAACCCCTGATCAGCAGGAGCCTATTTATGAGGTAACCATGTTTGCCGTCCGTAACCCGTACGCAAATTCTCCAGATTTGATAGGCCAGAAAGGCGATCAACCTTTCTACGACATTCTGATTGGCCGCTATAGACTCCGTTATCATGTATTTCGTATCAGAATGTGAAACCGAGAGAGTAATAATGATTTCTTCCACGTGTGTTGCATTGCGGACTGAAAAAAGTAATAACACTTTCGTTGTCGTGAACTACCACAACCATGTACCATTCACCTTAGTGGCTGTGGAGGCGTCCATGCAGTATACACCCGTTTTTTGTGTTTTTCGTTTTGCCATAATGACAGACAGGCGAAGGCTTGCGCCCGCAGCACGTGCCGGCCATTGTGATTTCTGTGACATGTTGCCTGGAATAAGTCGCATGTGAATAGCAAGTCTCCACCGTTCTGGGTTGTGAAATCTATATTCTATGACAGGGGTCTCAAGCTCACCTCAGCCAGCGGGCCGCAGTCACTCAATTTAGACCCGCAAGGGCCGCAACAGTGAAGGAGGCACACTGTAAGGCAAAAGGGTGTTAAAAGGGTGTGCCGTTCGTTCTTTTGAGGACTAATGGGGCTGCCACAACCATTAGTCCCTTTAAGGACTAACGGCACCGGGTCTAACAGTCAGTCCTCACAGACCACCTCAACGGACTAACATTTAGTCCTCACATTTTCACCTTCGCGGGCAACCATTTGTTCCAACATTTGAACCTTAATGGACTAACATTTAGTCCTCACATTTACCCCTTACCGCATAACCGTTAGTCCCCACAAATGCACCTCACCGGACGAATGGTTGGTCCACTCAAATACACCACTGCGATGAACTATTTATTCCCAGTTCAAATGATGCGTTAATCCCCAGGGATAATTTTGCACAGTTGCTCTCTGCGAGGCTTAATACTTTTCTCGCGTGTTTTTCTCCGCAGTGAGCAACAAATGGTGCGGAAAAGAACACGCTAAAAATATTTAGCCACTCTTGTTTCACTGCTTTCGCAGTCAATGCAACAACGAAAGACAAGAGTGAGACAATGAAATGTTTTATTTTTGTCAATACACATAAAGTTTCTGCATTCTTTCAGTGAATTCGCTGGCAGATGTGAAATTCAGGTCTAGCCGCGTTGTCATATCTCGCACAGTCGTCTTTGTGAAGCTGCTGCAACGGAAGCGATAGATAACTGGCATTGCACGCACAAGCGCACGCAGCCTTTTGCACGTAGTGGACAACGGCTGCACAAAAAGATTGCAAATAGTTAGTCACACGTGACAGAGAGGATGAAGATACACGCACATGGCAAATACGTGCAAGGTGAAATAAATACGCACGTTTAAAATACGGCATGCAAATACTTTCACCGTGATGTCCTACATCATCGAAAACGCATCTCGACTCACATAGCGCAACAGCTCAAGTGCGGCAGCCGCAGCCATCATGCCTAGGCGCCGCTACCGCCGAGCCGCCAACGAGTCGGCGAGTTCTCTGCGAGCGGCATCACATACAGCTCGATCAAGGAAACGCGGGGCCGAATGCGGAGCTTCTGCTGCTTCTGCCGCCGCCGAACCTCGAACAGAGGAGCGAGCGAACGCGGGGCCGCCGCCACGAACGGGGCAGAGGTGCTTTCGAGCGAGCACTGCGGAAGCCGACGGTAATGGCGACAAATTTTCACAATGTTCCTGGAGCGAGCGGCAGAGTACAACGAGCGAACGCGGGGCCACCGCCGGGGCCGCCGCCACGAACGGCGCTGTACTGCCTGCGACTGATTCACGGGGAAGCCAACACTAATGGCGAAAACTGTCCACACAGTTCCGAAGCACAGCTTAAGTCGGCTAGCTAAAGCACCCGCCAGCTGCCGGTGCACTTCAAGCGCGCGACATACAACCGAGCTGGTTGAAGGCAACCGCAATGCGTTTTGGACGAGTCGCACCGCAGCGGCGAGGCCTCTGCCCAATATCGCGAGCCCGCAGCTCATCACCGCGGCGAGAGCGTCCAGGCGGCCAATGGCAATGGCGGCCAATTTCCAGGCAGTCAAAAAGCACAGGCGAGCTGACGCCCAAGCTTCGCTGTGCATTTCGTGCGCGCGATATACAACGCAATCGAGCCCGTTTCCAAGCCGCGCGATGCGTTTCGCGCACGCGACAGGTACGGCAGAATAAAGTATGATGACTTACTTGAGAAAGAATCCACCGCCCATTTCTGCCCAGACTCAGATTGAAATCATGGATTCCATAGGCCTATGCCTTCTCGGCCGCCATTCCCAGCCGGTGTCGACGCAGTGCTGTTGCGATGCCGGCGCACCATGGCCGGAGAAATACATGAAAAAAAAAAACTCATTTTCTTGATGCGTGCATGCCGGCTTATTTTGAACAAGAGCCGTGCAAATGCCGCAATTTTCGTCATCCTGCGACTTCTTTCGCCATGCGACCGCGGCGCCAGACTCCCTACTTGTCACTATCCCCATGATCCGACTTTTGAAAGTCTGAAAGGGAAAAAAGAGTGGGCATAAACAGTCCCTGGTGAAATAGCTGCAAGACAGGATGACCAACAGTCCGTTGGCAGTCGATGAGAGCCTAAGCGAAGCTCTTAAAAAATACTGAGGGCCAGCGCCAGGGGGGGGGGGGGCTCTGCCTTGATGAAGCAGCCCGGAGGGGGCCCGAGCCCCCCAGCCCCCCGTACTCTCCGCCTATGTATCTAAGGCTCCGCGGTGTAGTTTCTAAATCGTCGAATTCTCTGAGCGTGACACAACCACCAACGCACCTCCATGAAAACAATGAGAAGACTGACCAAGAGCGAGGAGGACGGTTGGTTTCCTTGACAACAGTTTGCACACGGAGCGTATCTCCCGCGTGGTTCGTCCCTTTGCTGCCTCTGGAAACTAACTGGTTTGAACACGGCACGCATCCCTCTGTGGTTACTCTTTCAACTGTCTATCTGCTCATGGCGCGTACTTATTCGGCTGCGTTACTCCTCTTTCGCGTAATTTTGCCTTAGAGTGTAGGAGCGAAAAGAGTGTGTGTGTGTGTGTGTGGGGAGGCGGGTAGTATTACATTTTGCTTGCAAACGCTGCCATTTAAAAGACAACTTTCCCATATCTCATATACAGGTCATTCCTGAAGGCGATTTGGTGCCAGGATTCCAACATGTCCATATCGATCTCCAAGGTGACAGAAGCCTGGACGTCGAGTGTGAAATACAATTTGTTTCCCGGTTGTGTTTCAGAACAAGGACTCCGTGACATATGGCATGCGTCACGGAGACAATGCCGTAAGTCAGACAGGCCTGTGTAGCCCACGACCATACCTAATTAGAAAAAAAAATTGTGGGGCGAAGACAGTGATATGCAGGCCTCGGGCCGCAACCGAGAGCCTCGCGGGCCGCATGCGGGCCGCGGGCCGCGTTTTTCAGACCCCTGTTCTATATGGATTGTATGTTGGACATGGAGTCGAACAACAAGGCGGTGATCTGACACTGTTCGCGACAAGTGTGAGTGCTGATTTGCACAGTGCACTTACCGGCGCTCCCAGAAAGTGTTCATCACCCGAAGAGCTACTGACGGCCAGCTGGAAGTGGTGACGGAAAAGTCCGGGGCACGCATAATACCTTTTGCGGTGGAGCACCACGAGGGCCGCCGCAGAGCTCCAAGAGCGTTTCATTGTCTGGTGAATAAGAATAATAACCATAATAAAAAATTGGGGACCCTTAAGCATCGTCTTTAAGAGTTGAACATGATAGCGATATCCTGTCCCAAGTGAGTGCTTCAACCACTTAGTGCATACTATGCAATGGGCAGCATGCTTTAAACAATAAGCAATATGCGCGTGAAATGTTTTCCAACTTGCTATGCACCCACTACGTGGTCTTAAGATAATATACAGTAACGTGTGTGCCCTTTGTAATGGGTTAACGGCTTTAAACCACGATGTCATAATGATATTCACATGTTCTGACGCCTGATGACAATGTACGCTTGTACCGCGCAATACGGCTGCTGTATTAATGTTGTATTGTGACGCCTGTACACAGAATGCGTGTGTTTGTAAAGTATGAAAGTTATTTTCACTGCATTTCCAAGCAGAGGAAGTTGTTTTCATTGTATTTCGTAGTAGAGGCGTGGCTGTGTGGTAGAACACCGGCTTGCCACGCAGACGGCCGCGGTTCGATCCTCACTCGGACCCGGAAATTTGTATTATATTTCATTTGCATCTTTCTCGATTTTTCAGTCACGGACAAGACGATTTTTCGCTCACTACCAACGACGCCGACGACGCCGGAATTTCTGCGAAACGAGCTCTTTAACGCTATCGCGTGAATAAGAAGAAGAAGAGGGAGAAGAACAATAATAATTGTTGTTGTTGAGGTTTACGTCCCAAAACCACGGCAGAATTATAAGAGGTACTCTAGAGGAGGGCTTCGCAACTTTTGACCATATAGTTTTCTTTAAA
>JALIZH010027370.1:0-18330 GCA_030522465.1 Rhipicephalus appendiculatus
GTTGTGAATTTAATGTTAGCTAAAGGTTTACATGTCGGCCTATTAGATTTAAAGTTGTTCAATAAAAGCTATCTTCTTCGTGGCCTGCACACGGCAAAATCGGGAGTGAGAAAGGAATATCATTGATATTCACTGAAACATTCATACCTAGGGCCTCTCGCGCCAGGCGATCCACTTGGTCCTGCACCTACACGAAGGCTGCCGGTCGATCCCCGGCTGCCGACAGAACCAGCAGATGGCGAAGAGGCTCCCAAAGCCAGCAGAACCAGCAGCAGATGGAGCAGCTCCAAAGACTCCTCCAACTAAAGGACCCCAGGTGGGCCCCAACGACAGGGTAACCATAGCCATAACCACCGAGAACACCCCAGCCGCCGTTACCGAACACTCCTCCGAAAGGACCGTAGCCATATCCGCCAAGAAGAGGGACGCCAGCGAAGCCAAGACCATAATTGTCACCGAAGGGGCCGTATCCCCACAATCCTCGGCTGTACAAAGGCACGCCGTAGCTGCCAGGGAACCATGCACCAGAGAAACCTCCAGCTGGAAGGCCGAATACGGATACGCCAGGTCGGACACCTGCGGGTCCCGAGCTAGGACCAGCCGATCCAGGGGATCCAGGGCGGCCAGATACGGAAGAGCCAACACCAGAGAGGGATACGCCACTAGCGCTGCCAAGCGAAGCGCCAGTAAAACCACCACCGGGGGCACCAGCACCGGACGCGAAGCCTCCAACTCCTAGACCTAGTCCACCAGAACCGCCAGGTCCTCTGACTGCGTCTGTCTTGAGGGCAGCATATGCCACGGAAACTGAAATTTGTAAAAACGACAGTGTTAAAAAAATACAAATCTTCCTGCTAGTGCATGAAAGTGCTTGACTAGACATAGACACCAGCAGTGAACATGTAATGATACCTGAGGAAGAGAGTTGCAATAAGAGCTTCACAGTTGGGCACTTGCACACGAATGTACTAAACAAAGGTACTAGAAGAGAAATGTGAACGTTTTTGTTTCTAAGTGCAGTATTTTTTTTGCTTGAATACACGCGGTCTACGTTGTCTATCTTCAAGTAACTTCACTATAGAGTAGGTAGATTGCTTTCTGCATTTACGAGGCGATGATTTTTTGGATCTAATTTCAATGAGGGTGTTATGTGATTACAACACCAATATTAAGCTTTTAAAAGAACTATTCGATGTGTAGAAAGCTATAATATCAAGAGTAAGACATCGCGTAGTTTGGCAACATTAAGCCAACCCAGGGCCCGTTTTTCAGTAACACTCGGCCTTCTAGCATATAAGCCTTAACTCCTCAGTTATCTACAGAGATGCTCTGCTTGATTGTACGCACCCACACTGCACTGACTGAAATACGCAGCGACTGAGAGATGCTACCTATATGGACGAATTCACAGCCTTTTTCATGTCATTCGCCTTACCTTTCGACTTTCTAATCCCTGTTTCATTTCCCGAAGCGTCGAGTAGCGAACCGCGCACTATCCTGGCCAACCACCCTGCCTTCGGGTTTTCTTTGTCCTTCCGAAAGGAACCGAGTAAGGGTGAAGCGTACTTTTAAAAGTACTGGTAGACAAAAGAAATATAGGAATTGACTTGATGGGCTACACCGAAAAGCTCCACTGGCGGGACATGTACAGGTAATGAATTTATAATGGACATATGGCACTCCATTTCTTGACGGTTGTTTTCTCTGCGTAACGGGAGATATAGGTCAGCAATTGGTGTGTCCTGAAGACGGTTATTTTTTTTCTTTGGGGTTCATGATCTACGCCCATCTCCGATCGTGGCGACTTATGTTAAATAATTTTAGTTTATAAAATTACGACTGCCAAATTAGCTGGCGAAGAAGGGCCACTTCGGCGACGTTTCTGGGGTTTGTGTAAAAGGAACGTCATTACCCATTATTTATTTTGAGATTTCATCCTGATCTATGCCCAGCTACGATGGCGCGCCACTGTATAAGGAACTTATTAGCAGTTATAGAACCCAGTAGGTTCGCATTTGATTACCGGAAGCTGACACAGCTCCATGTTCGGTGACATGCAATATATTCGGTGACATGCAACGAAAGTTAGAATAGATAGCGTAACTACGTTTGTCCAGTTAGTTTATTTCGCTGGTTAAAGTGTACTGTTTTAATGTTATGTGTGCTGGTTACGAATAATTCATTCTGGCTAGTGGCGGCGTAAATTGAATATTATTTCACTGAAAATTGGCATGTTGCACTCCGTTTTAACCAAGACGGTTAGCAATCACTTAAGTCCAACATACATAGGTTACTCAACCTTATACCACAGCTCGTTGGCTACTTCTCAATGTAAGGCTTGCCAATAAGGATTAGGCCAGTTTCGCCTTCAGCCGAGGATCTTAAAGGTTAAGCGTTTTTGGTTTAGCAACATCGCAATACAGATGACTAGCCATCTTTAGACAGGGCAGCAGGGTCTCTTTGTTAGTTATCTTTTACCTTCGTCGAAAGGATGATTATTAGCGAAAGAAACAATACATTTGCATGCACTAGCATTATAAAGTGAACAGTTGAAGTCTTTGCTAGCTTTTCGTGTACGAAAAGTAGTGAAAACTCATAGAATAGGCCATATCATGGAGTCCCAGATGCTGCAGTGTCCTCATCAGCTGTACAGTTTGGGTGTGAATTATATAGTTGCAGTTTATGCTACATGGTATTGGCTAGTAATCAATAAACTTTCTTTTAAAATGAAGGGAATTGCAGCAATTTGCTATATAAACCGAAACTATAAGCTTGGATTTCACATTCAGTGTCCTTTTGGCGGCTCTGAAGCGAAAATACGTCCAACTCTGGAAGTTATACAGAATTCTTATTGCCTCACCTGCAGACAAGAGGGCGACTGCAACGAAGGCCTTCATGGCTGCTGTGTCCTGCCTTGGTTTGGTTCCACGGAGTGCAGAAGTGCGAATTTGTAATACAGCGTCTAGTTAATATATAGTTCTCTGCCAGCGGTTGCAGCTTGTGAGTACAATGCCTTCGTAAAGCACTTTATTATATTTCTAATAACAGTTGACTTCTTTAGCTTGAAGAAAAAATTGAAAGAATTTTTTTTATGCTGTAGTAACCTACTAGCTTTCCAAGCGATGTAAGGAACCTACGTGTAGGGTAGATATTCGACAATTTGCGTTACATCTTTTTGTTCACTCTCCCTCCACATCAGAGCGCTGCCAAGGGACTGCTGTATCGGTAGGAAGACAATATACCGCGACTGTGCTGTTTTAAAAAAAGGGCAACGTGCTATTTCCCTATTGTTAGATATCGTGACGCAAGAGTTGTGTTAAACATGTTAAACAGCCGCTGACGACAATAGTTACCGATAGTTTCTGCTATCGTCCAGCTGGCATTCAGCACACAGTGCAAAATAGAAAAAAAAGGAATAGGCGTCTTTCTCATTAAAGTTTGTGTTCTAGAACAACTATCTCCTTGCGGCATTGTGTAACCTCTCATTTCAGCGTCAGTTACGAGCCGATGATGATGATGATGATGATAATAATAATAATAATAATAATAATAATAATAATAATAATAATAATTATTATTATTATTATTATTATTATTATTATTATTATTATTATTATTATTATTATTATTATATCTGGGATTTTACGTCCCAAAACCGCGATATGATTATGAGGGACGCCGCAGTGAATCGCTCCGAAAATTGCGACCATGTGGTGTCCTTTAACGCGCACTAACATCGCACAGTGCTCGGGCCTCTACCATTTCGCCTCCACCGAAATGCAACCGCCGCGGTTGGGATCGAACTCGCGACCTTCGCGACAGCAGCCGAGCAGCGCAACCACTTATCCACCGTGGCGGACTTAGTTACGAGCCAAAATACGTGTTAATACCACAGCTATGTTGGTCTCAGTACTAACAATAAAACCAATAAACAAGTCCTTTTTTTTTCTATGGTACACGCAATGCAAATTATCCTCTTAATATACCCTTATTTGTCATCCCACGTCAGAAATATTCACAGGGAATAAGATATGGGACGAAACAATGGAACCAACAGAGTTTTCCTATGATCAAACCAATTTGTTCATTGTACTATTTCATCAACGATTTCCGGTAGAATCTGTTCAGCCTTCCCTTGTCACCAGATATGAAACGTTAGTCAGTGAGCAAATTGAGTTGTTGCCATGCGCGGCACGTCTGCGACCATAGGTCGGCGAACTCACTCATGAGTCGACTCACTCGGACTCACTCAGACTCAGATCGAGCCGTGAGTGTGAGTCTGAGTGAGTCCGGGTGAGTAACATTTTGGTGAGTTTGAGTCCGAGTGAGTCCGGTGGAAGAAAATTTTCGTGAGTGAGAGTCCGAGTGAGTTCGGCTCAGGAAAACTTTGGTGAGTCTGAATCCGAGTGAGCCCAAAGCGCAAGATATATTTATTGAGTGAGTCTGAGTGAGTTCCACTTTCTTTTGCCGGCCTATGGTCCTATCTACTCATATTCAGCCTTACTATCAGCCTTACCTGGATTCACGTTTATACTCACGTCTACTCACACGCATCCCATTGCAAAGTGTCGTTCCTACACCATTTCAATATTTTTTGTCATCAGAGGTGCGAATTACGTAGAAAAGTGCTTTGACCCTTCTCCCCCCCCCACCAACTCTTCCAGGGAGGTTCTTGATAAATATATGTTAAGTTGTCATCTCTTTTAAAAAAAAATGACCTTGCTGGTTTGCGAGCACTCATATCTCGTATTCGAAGGTACTATATCAACAGGCGCCAAGAGCACTGATTACGTGAGATAATGGTGCTAAAGAGCATTCACACCATAGTCTGAAAGAGCTAATTCTAGGCTAACGGACTCATGAGTCGACTCGGACTCACTCAGACTTAGATCAAGCCGTGAGTCTGAGTGTGAGTGAGTCCGGATGAGTAATGTTTTCGTGAGTTTGAGTACGAGTGAGTCCGTTTGAAGAACATTTTCGTGAGTGTGAGTCCGAGTGAGCCCTAAGCGCAAAATATATTTCATGAGTGAGTATGTGTGAGCTCCACAAGTTTTGCCGACCTATGTCGGATTTGATTTCTCTCGTAACCCAGGTAATGCGGGCAACTTCGGATTGTAAGGGTCAGAAGCTTGTAGCAGGATAGCTCTCTGAAAAGATTTTCTGTGCATCGTATCAATGATTCCCTTAGTCTTCTGCACAGGCAGTACACTAAAGTGGCTTTCCATTCCAATTATCCCGTGTATAAAATTACTATGTCCCTATAAAATATCTTTAACTTTTATAGCAAAAATGGCCTGCCTAGTACAACTGTCTATCATCAGTAGCCCACCGGTGTTGAACGCGATAGCGATATCCTGTCCTGGGTGCGTACTTCAACCACTTGGTGCATACTTGCTATGCACCCACTACGTTCTGTTAGGAGAATACGCGCAGTAAGGTGTGTGCCTTTGGTAATGGGTGGCCGGCTTTAAACTACGAAATTGTTATGATGGTCACATGTTATGACGCCCGATGGCAATGTACGCTTGTACCACGAAATGTTACTGGGATATTACATGTTATATTGCGACGCCTATATAAAGGACGCTTGCATTTGCGAAGCACGAATGTTATTAGATGTGAAGCATCTTATGGCGAAGCTTAATCCGGTGGTGGTGGTGGTGGTGGTGTGCGGCATGACCACCCTTACTGCGCATGCGCAAACCCCTTAAAAAATAAAAAATAAAAAACTTCCTCTCCCCCTCTCTCTCCTCTAGGCATCCCTCCCCGCGGCAACCACACCCTCACTGCGCATGCGCCTCCCCTCCTCTCTCCCCTCTTACGCTCCCCCTCTCTCCTCTTGGCATCCCTGCCCGCGTCGACCACACTCCCACTGCGCATGCGCCTCCCCCTCTCTCTCCTCTAGGCATCCCTGCCCACGGCGTCCACACTCCCACTGCGCATGCGCGTCCCCCCTCTCTCGCCTCGCGACGCAGGCAGCGTCTGCTAGCGAATTTCTTGGTTGAAAAAACCGACTGCTCGCGCTGCACAACCGTTCACTGGCCACCCCGTATATATGGCACTGGATCTTGACCTGCAAGGTGGTGCCGGTGGGAGATTTCTCCTGTGCGTTGTTGAACAATAAAATTTCGCAGCGTGCGCGTTAACTAAAAGCGGACTGCGGGTCTCTGTGTCCAGTCGGAGTCTTCTGTCTCTCATTGCCCATTAGCAGCGATTGGCATGTTCCAGTAGGAAACACCGGTCCATCACTGCGGGCTTTGCGCCTCCCCAGTTTTCTCTCCTGCGCAACGGTGCGATGAGCGCCAGCGTCAACGCTGCCGCCAGTGGCAGCCTTAGCACCCGCAGCTTCGCATCTACACATGGTTCCCTTTAGCGGGAGATGGTGTAATTTTTTTTCACTGCATTTCCAAGCAGAGGAAGTTATTTTCACTGTATTTTCAGCAGAGGCGTGGCTCGCAGAGGCGACAATTAATTGAAGATACAAAAATGCCTTTGCTTTTTTTTGTATCTTCAGAAACTATAGAACATTGTTTCATCAGCTGTAAAGACGCCATCCTCTTTTGGGACGTCTATCAAGGGGCTTTTAAAAAACAAATTAATTAAAATTCGCATAGCATACGTTATCTCGTGCCACCCACAAGCAATTCTATGCCTGTTGACATGCTTCTACTAATGGGAATGCATAGTTTATGGAAAACTCGCATGTTAGACAGACACGCGGAACCAATTGTATCATCACGGTTGCATTTTATGCAAATCGCTCTACAGCTAAAAGACTTTTATCAACAGCTAGAGTTCCAGCCGGACTGGTTTTCACTGTTCATGAAATGCACTGCTCTAATTCCCTTTTAGAGGACATTGCTGTTTGAAACTTTGCTATTTGAAACTTCATTCTGTGCAAAGCCTGATGTACGCTTATAGAGGCGCCCTTGAGTATTTTGTTCGCTGGGATGTATATTACGCACATCTGTAATAAATACCATGAAGGAAAGAAAAAAGAGGCGTGGCTGTGTGGTAGAACACCTGCTTGCCACGCAGACGGCCTGGGTTCGATCCTCACTCGGACCCGGAATTTTTTTATTATTTATTTTATTTGCATCTTCTCGATTTTTCGGTCACGGACAAGATAATGATTTTTCGCTCACAACGCCGACGCCGACATTGACGCCGACACCGGGATTTCTGCGAAACGAGCTCTTTAACGCTATCGCGTTAAAAATTCGTTTTTATCCTTGAGTAAAACGGGACGTCTAGAGCGTCTTAGAAGACCCAGTGTTTAGGAATAGTCCTATGTATTTTCTGTAAGATTTATTTTATTGATTCTTGTAGGTATTAGTCACCTGGCCAGATAATGATCTAGTGTTATGATGTTATATTTAGCTTTATGAAGAGGGCGGTTAGCAGGTGGCGTGCTATGTTTTGATAGCTTTAGCCGGTAGATCCTACAACTTCATGAGTGTTTAGCACTTACTGTCATTTTATAGCAAGCTGCTATGGCCGAGGTTTACCGTGTGTCGTAGATAGAAGATTAGCATAATGATGAACCGGCATGCACTCTATCACCGCTCAAGAACTCTTTGCTAATGGTTAACAAGAGAAGCTGCAACGTGCGGCCCCATTGTTTATCAAAGGTTAAATTCTGACGGCTCGTTTATGTCGCCTTCAATTATTGGTTACGTGTGTACAGATACTTTAAGCGGTGTTTCCCACCCATGTGTTCCCTTGGTAATTTTCACTGGACCAGGATGGGCAGTAGGGAGTTTGGCCCATTTCTGTGGCACGTACGTGCCAGAGGAGTTACAGCAGAGCTGTTATGGTCGAGGTGGGCAGTGTGTCGTAGATAGAAGATAATCATCATCATGAACCGACACGCAGTCTCTTAATTCAGCCTCTTATTTATCGCCTTACCCTGCTTCCTCTTCTGCTTTGCACCCCTAACACGTGCAGCGATCTGTCCGTCGTCGCATCTAATTTAAGAGAACATTTTCTTGGGCGAGTTGGTGTACTTTCATAATTGATTTTAAGGCGCGAAAAAACACAAGCAGAAGAGAGGACACGGCTCAGAGCATCCGAACAAATCAGTTATGATCGAATCCAATAACTCTGATGGGCGAGAGAAGCAGTAGAGTGAGAGAGAAATAAAGAGAGAAAGAGAAAGATAGGTGAAGAAAGATCGAGAAAGAAAGATACAGAAAAAAACGGCAGGTCCCACGCACTGTGGGAATCGATGTAATGCGAAGCAGCCAGCAAGGAGCAAATCATCCTGTACATAATATGCATGTCATGATTTACATGTTAAGACCTGTCATTCATGTTCGTCATACAGTCACATCGCGCAATACCAATTTTAGTGTATATAAAGCTGGCGAACTGGACGCAAGCGCACCACAAGCGTGACATGTAAATGGCATTGTAAATGACATGCGTGCCAAGATTTCCATGTCACCACCTGCCACTTATGGTTGCTATACAGTCACGTCCCGTAATACCAATTTTGATGTATATCAAGCTAGCGAAACGGACGTGAGCATGCCATGCGCGTGGCATGCAAGTCATGTCGCACATGACGTGTCATGATTTCCCTATTACCACATGACATTTATGTTCGTCATACAGTCACGTCACGCAATACCAAATTTGGTGTATATCAAGCTAGCGAAACGGCCGTCAGCGCGCCATGAGCGTGGCACGTAAATCACATTGTACATGACATGCAGGTCATGATTTTCATAATACCACTTGTCGTTTATATTGGTTAGGCAGAAATGTCTCATCGTACCAATTTTTTGATATATCAAGTTAAGAAAACGGCCTCAGGAGCACTATAGCCATGGCGTGTAAATCATACCTTTCATGACAAGTTAGTCACGATTTTCATGATATGACCACTCATTCGTGTTTGTCATACAGTCATGTTATGCCATACCAATTTTGGTATGAATCCCTTAACGATACGGCCAGGAGAGCACAAAACCGTAGGCGACTAGATAGATAGATAGATAGATAGATAGATAGATAGATAGATAGATAGATAGATAGATAGATAGATAGATAGATAGATAGATAGATAGATAGATAGATAGATAGATAGATAGATAGATACGCTCAAAGTCACCGAAGTTCGCTAAGAAATGCTTCGCATTTAAAACAGAAATTCTTGGCGAGGAGCTGTCCAGGCACGCTATTATAGCCTTCCATAGTATAGAATAGCAAGGGGGTGGGGAAGAAAAGTGAGCCTGGGGAAGAGAGAAAGGAGGAGGGGAGAACGAGTACACAGTGAAAGAAAGAGATTGAAGGAAAGATAGAGGGACAAATAAATGAAAAGAACGGAAGAAGAGAGAAAAAGGCAGAAGCACGACTACAGAGAGAGGAGAGAAAATCAGAGACATAGAAAGAGAAATAGAAAAAATGATAGAAAGAAATGCAAAAAGAGGGCATTAAGCATAGCCATGTATAGTATGCTTTAGCAGGAGGTAGGATAGAGACACGTGGGAGGCTAAAATTACAGCCAAGCCAGAACAAGTTAAGCACCTACCAGCTCTGCTGTGACCCAGCCTCGAGCGATTCATCTGAATCAGGCTACTGTACTCTTGCGTCATCTCACCCCACAACTCGCATGCCAGTACATGTAGTTAATGGCATTGCGACAATGAAGTTTCAGGGGATCATATGTTGAATGTCTACTTGGTAGCACACTGCTGGCTGTTCTGTAGAAAACGTGCACTCAGAGCCGTATTTGGAGAGAGTCTCGCGAATAGACGGGGAAGGGACGTCGCGGCGATGACGCCGGCCACGTCACCGCCACGCCTCCGCTTCGGCGCCGTCCGCCATGTTTACGCTATCTGCGGGACGGCTGCCCAGCCTAGCTAGCTTATGCGCTGTTCGTGCGTAAACTGTAGCACCCCTAAACAAATTGCGAAGGTGAGATAGTGCGGGAACACTGTAATTCACCTTTAATGAAAAGTATGAGCAGGATTCGATGTTCGATAACATTCAAAAATAGAAACGCTTATTCTGAAAGATGTCTGCGCGAACTCCCAGCCGACTACGTTCTAACTGGAACGTGTGGCGCTTTTTAACGTGATTGAAGAGCTCGTTTCGCAGAAATTCTGGTGTCGGTGGCGGAGTCGCCGCAGGCCATTTTAGTTGTGAGCGAAAAAGCAGCGCTAGCTGCAATGTTGTATGAGTTACCGAAAAAAAAAGTAACGAAATAGGTCACTCGTTACTCTAACAAAAAAGGAACGCGTTACCGCCCTACGTTACCTACAAAAAGGTAGCACGTTACCGTTACCGTTACCGAAAAAAGTATTGGACTTTACCTCGGCCGTTACTTCGCAATCAAATTTTAATAAATGTGTCTTTGCTGCAGGAACCCACAATATGAATTCTTTAAATCTCAAATTTGTTTCACATAAAACTTGAAACCCAAACAAGGATTATACCCACAATTCTCATTTAATGAGAATTATTTGTATAAAATGATGTACCGGACCTTGGAAATGTTACATATGATGGCTTCTGACCCTGTGGCACATGATGAAGCCATTTTTCTCAATGTGACATTTTACACAAGATGAGAGTCAATCATCCGCGCTATCGGCAAAAAAAGCATCACTTAACTCTCAAGAAATTTAAGTAATTTGCCTTATGCCGGGTCCGAACAGCCACTCCAGTGGAGATGGTCAAAATCGAGACTAATGGCCCTTGGCATTAGAAATTGCTCGCCGTGCGCTAGTAGGCAATCGCGGAGCCTACAGTGCCCCCCCCCCCTTTTCTTTGGGGGGGGGGAGAAGTACATTTGCACGTTTGTGACACCAGATGTCCTTTGGTCCGCACCTGTCGTCGCCTTTTGGCCACCAAAAAGTATGGTGCGTGCTTTATCGACGCCGGCGCGCATGCGCAGACTACCTACGCGGAAAGGCCCATTCTGACGGCATGCTTGTACTAGCAAAATAGATGCGCAAATATTGTAGTAATAAAGAGATGCTTTATTGGCGAAGTCATGGAAAAAAAAATATCGGTGCAAAAACATTTTTGTTCACTTAAACCTATATATTTACCGAAAAAAAAAATCCGGGCGTTTGTTGACGGGTTTCAAGATCAGCATTGCTCGCTCAGGAGTTCAACAACCTAAAATGTAGTTCCCGTTGCAGCGAGAAAGAAGCAAAATTTGTTTTCTGAACAAAGTTGATAAATCTTATCAACCTAGTAGCAACTATAATAAAATGTCGCATATATATTCATTTTTTTCAAAAATAGTTTCCTTCGCTCTCGAAGTTTCAAACAACGTTACTTTACTATTTGTTGCGCATACACTTCATACACAAAATGTCTTCCTTGCAACGGTAATATTTGCATGTTACATCGTCGTGAATTTTCCAGAACGACAGGTATAATGAAATTGGTCCTTCTGCATTGAATATGTTCGATATTTTCTACCTCGTAAATTATGCATTTAAAAAGGAAACCACGGATAAATTACTTCAACTAGGAGTGCACAACACTCTGGGAGAGCTCGTAGAAGCGCATCTCTTCAGTCAATACCAAAGGCTATCGCTTACAGAAACTGGTCAAGTACTCCTGCGCCGACTCGGAATCAACGTTCCTGGTCATACCACGGCCACCCACACACTTCCAATCGCTGTTAGCAACAACCTATGTATCCCGCCACTCCCCAAAAAACACTCATCCAGAACATAATCGAGCGAGACGGGAAGCTAGAGCCAAGGCTCTTCACAAGCGATTCCCTACTAATTCTCCTGCAGTATACGTAGACGCGGCCGAATATGCAGATCGTCCGGCTTTCACAATAGCCGTTGTAGACGGATTTCAAAACCTTATCGCTAGTGCGTCCATTCCAAATTCGACAGAATCCCTGGAAGCAGAGGAGGCGGCAATTGCCTTAGCAATTGTTCACTCCTCCGCTGAGTATATTTTCTCCGATTCTAAAACTGCAATTCGTAATTACGCCACTCTCAAAATCCACTCTCCGGCTGCTCGAATCCTTGAGTTATCTCCTCCGCCTGATCGTCTCATCACTCTCCTCTGGGTCCCTGCGCACAGTGGACACCCAGGCAACACGGCCGCTCACACCCAAGCCCGAGCACTCGTCAACCGGGCTCCCAGCGACCTGCCTTCGCTTCGCGGTGCCAGGGATCGACTCCTCAGCTACCACGATATCACACTGTTTTATCGAAATTCCCGCCTAACGTATCCACCACCGCATAAATCTCTTTCCAGAAGTGACCAGGTTTTGTGGCGCAGACTTCAAACGGCCACAGTCACGACTCCTTTCCTTCTCTCCCTTATTACGCGTGGCGAAACCTCTCCTCACTGCAGCCTGTGTCGTAGCACCAGAGCCGACTTCAATCATGTCTTTGTGAATTGCCCGAACAAACCCAAGCCCCCGTGGCAAGGGTCAGAACACCAGGAGCGATGGGAGGCTGCTCTGCGCAGCTCGCAACCGGAGTTACAGCTCCGGACAGTGGGCTGGGCCAGAGGGGTCGCCGAAGCACAGAAGTGTCCGGCCATCTAGAGCGGCCCGAGGGCCCATCGTCGTCCTGCTTCCACTTCCCCCCCACACGCGCCCCCCTCACATGATTCTTTCATGGATCAATAAAGTTTTTACCTACCTACCTAAGTTCATTTTGCGGCTATTGGGTTGTATGTGCATAAAATATTAAATACTCAATCCAATTTAAAGTATCCATTTTCGGATCCGTGTCGATCTCCCGTGGAATCACCCGTTTGCGATAACCATGGTTTGGAGAATAACTGTGGTTATGTCTCCCATGTGGCTACCTGCAACCGTGGTTAGCCGTAACCGTAGAGAGAGAGAGAGATGGGATGCGGAAAGGCAGGGAGGTTAACCGGAAATCAAATATCTGGTTGGCTACCCTGCACTGGGGAAGGGGGTAAGGGGAGACAGAAAAGTAAGGAAGAGAGGAATGAGAGAGGGAGGGAAGCAGAAACACAAACACACAAACACAGGAGTGTCACAAGCGTTCAACGAGGCGGGTCGCTCGCAGGAACTTCAACAGCGGCTTCGTCGCTTTCAGGCGTGAAGCTCGATCTCCCCGGCATTTCAATATCGACTTCTCAGAAAGAGGCTCGTCATCGACTCGCGCAAACACTGCTGCGAGGGACTGTCTCTGAGAGCTGTACTGAGGGCACTGACATAAAACATGTGCAATGGTTTCATCAGTGCCGCAATATTCACATGCAGCACTGTCTGCCCATCCGATGCGGCAAGCAAAGGCGTTCGTAAACGACACCCCAAGCCACATGCGGCAGAGAACGGTCGTCTCAGATCGGGGGTAGGCCAGATGGAATTTCAAGTCGTAGACATGGATCCAGGCTGTGAAGACGGGTGTGGAGAAAACCGGGCGTGTTCCACATAGACCTTGCGACATCATGCGCGAGCATATTAATCTTTGCTGCTGCGTCGCTTCTTGATAGTGGAATAGGTTCCATCTCGCCATTTTCATGAGCATTCTTAGCTGCGTCGTCGGCATGCTCGTTACCAGTGATGCCGCAGTGACCTGGTAACCATTGAAGAGTTACGTCGTGCCCCTTGTCTATTAGCTGATGGTATAGCTGTCGTATTTCCAGCACCAATTGGTCTTCAGGCCCACGACGTCCGCGGCTGTCGATGTCGTCTTGTGGGACGTTCGAAACTGCATGCTTTCGGCCTTTACTGGGAAGATCACAGCTCCTGCAGATCCTCCAACAGTTGTCGAGCCGTCCGTGTAAAGTTTAATATGGTATTTGTATACTTCGTGCAGCATGAGCAGAGTCAACTGCTTCAGAGCTGGCGACGAGAGCTCCGCCTTCTTGCGGATCCCTGGCACTGTCAAGCGCAGTTTTGGTCGGCCCAAACACCAGGGGCATGGGCATCGGCAGGGGGGTGCAAAGGGGGCACTTGCCCCTCTCAAGCCACACCAGCCCTTGCCCCCCCGCGCAAGCTACACCAACGCTCCCACCTCCCCCAGCAGCAATGCAACACGGGTTTGCACCCCCCAAGACAAAATCCTGCCGACGCCCATGACCAGGGGGGTGTCAGGATGCGTTCCGGAGGCGTGTGGTCTGTTGGAAGGCAGTCACGATAAGCCAGTATTCTCTTACAGAAGGGGGCACTCGGTCGGTCTTCTGGAAGTGAAGCGAGGTGGTGGGAAGGGGCGCGAGCAAGGTGCCTAATATGCGCTCTCAGCGCCTCCAAGGTAATGTGTACTGTGGCTGGATGATCTTTGGCGATTGCGATGGTCTCCGCTGTTGATGTGCAGCGTGGCAATTCAAGACAAACTCTGAGTGCCTGGCCCTGGGCGTTTTCGATTGTGCGTACACTGGTTTTGCAGGCGTTCGTCAAAACTGGCAAGCTGTACCGCAGGTACCCCAGAAACAGCGTCCTGTATAACTGCAACATCGCGTGCACTGACGTGCCCCATGTTTTGCCACCAAGGAACTTGAAAAGTTGTGCTGTGGCTGTTATGCGCTTCTTTAGAGTGGCGACATGGGGACTCCAGCAGAGATTTTGATCGATGGTGACCCCCAAGAACCTGTGTGTCCTTGCGTAGCAGACATTTTGTCCATTGATGGTGATGGGGTATGACGTCATTGCCTTCCGCGTGAACGCAACCAGCGCTGATTTCTCAGGAGAAATCTCGAGGTTTTGTTCTCTGAGGTACGCCGATATAGAATTCGCTGCTTTCTGGAGCCTCGCACGTACCTGAGGACGTGTTACTCCTGACGTCCAAACACAAATATCATCAGCATAGATAGATATCTGCACGGAATCTGGGATGCGTTCCACGAGACCGTTGAGAGCAAGGTTGAAAAGTGTGGGGCTCAATACACCACCTTGAGGAACGCCACGGTGTGTGTAATGCTCAGAAGTCGGCCCATCATCAGTTAGCATGAACAATGTTCTCATATGTAGGTAGCAACGGATCCAGCGGTACACTCGCCCACCCAAACCAACCGACTCGAGGGCGTCGAGTATGGCTTCGTGAGAAACATTGTCATATGCTCCTTTGACATCCAAAAATAATGCGACAGATAGCCGTCTGCTCATTTTCTGATGTTGTACGTATGTCACCAGGTCAATGACATTGTCTATGGAGCTACGAAGGCGACGAAAGCCGGCCATGGCGTCTGGATATACTCTAGAGCGTTCTAGGAAGCACTCGAGTCTGGCGAGGATCATTCGCTCCATCAGTTTCCCTACGCAACTAGCCAGCGCTATTGGGCGATATGACGTCAGCTCTAGAGGTGATTTTCAAGGCTTGAGAATTCAATGAGTCTTGGAGAGAATGGAAAGCAAGCCGTTTGGAGCCGTAACCGTAATTATCTATAGCTTAACCGTGGTTAAGGCTGTTCGTGTGAAAGCGGTATTAAGTGACTTTGATTAAAAGAGAGATGCCAACCAAGGTAGCGAGTAAAAAAAAATGTTTTTTTTTTTGGGGGGGGGGGGGGGGGGGGCGTTTCAAGAAAAAAAATCGACGCTTGGCGTCCCACTCGCATTCTTCTTAAGGGTTTTCTTCCTGTCGTGGGGTGACGCCGTTTCTCCATGACGCGCAAAATTTTTTTTGAGGCAGACCCCGCGATCGGCAGCGCACCTGTAGATACCGGCTGTCCTACTGGATGGGCCAGAATTCCACAAAAATGCGCTTATAGTCAGCGACACCGGACTTGTCAAATTCGATGTTGTGGTCGTTCACCAAGCTATGCTCAGCGAGTGTACATTTATGACACTCGAACTTGAGGACGTCGTTTTTATGTTGCCGCAGCCTCTCGGGGAAGTTTTTCGCTTTCCCCACGAACGAAGCGTCACAATCAGCTCGTGGTATGGAGTAAACCAGCCCATGCTCTTTCCCTTCGGGTGGCCTGTCTTTCAGGCACAGAAAGGCGCAGGTGCCAGCAATCCACCTGCTACAATCCACTTCCACGAAAAGCATGTCCGTACAGTTTCTCATGGCGCATTCCTCGGCTTTTTTCAAGCTTTGTGTGATGATGGCCCAGCCATCCCAGCAGGGAGTCGACGCGTTGTGAGAAATTTGTACCCGCGATTCTCACAAACAATAGCGATTCCGCCCGCGCTCTCTCTGTACATGCCTGGCAGGCCGACAGCAGTCCGACGCTGCGACAGAAAAATTCGACGGGGTGAGCTCTGGGAAAATGGCACCTACGAGGCACCTATGGACGGACGGACGGATGGACATACGGACGCACGGACGGACGGACGGACAGACGGATGGACGGACAGACGCACGGACAGACGGACGGGCGGACGGACGGACGGACGGACGGACGGACGCCCGCCCGGACGGACGGATGGACAGATGGACGGACAGATGGACGGACAGACGAACGGACGGACAGATGGACGGATGGACAGACGGACGGACGGACGGACACCGGCCGGACGGACGGACAGACGTACAGACGGACGGACAGACGTACAGACGGACGGACAGACAGACGGACGCACGGACGGACGGACGGACGGACGGACACCGGACGGATGGACGGACGAACGGATGGATGGACGCCGGACGGACGGACACCGGACGCCGGACGGACACCGGACGGACGTGAGCATGAGACATTAAAGGCTTTCGCCTTAAAAACAAACTGCTCACCGAGTGTCAATTCGGCTTCCGTAAAAACAAATCCACAGAGCTGGCATTGCTTCAACAGAAATAGTATATTTTAACGCAGTTCGGAAAGAAACTAACCACGGTTGGGATGTTCGTTAATTATACCAAAGCATTCGACTTAGTTAATCATGAAATTCTAATAAAGAAGCTTAGTTGTTATGGCAAACGGGGTTGTGCACTTTAACTAATAAGGTCATACCTCAATAAATAGTCGAAATTGATAAGGCAAGCTCAAAGGCTCTGAGGGTAACCTGCGGAGTTCCGCAGGGGAGCATATTAGGTCCTCTGTTGTTCATTTTATATATTGATGATGTTGTATGTATCAATTCCGGTGCAAAGTTCATTGTATATGCCGACGACACCAGTATTTTCTTTTCTGGTAACAATATGCATGACCTCATAGGTATCTGTAATGACACATTACAAAAATTAACAGCGTGGTCATTAACCAATGGCATGAAAATTAACGAAAGTAAAACAAAAGCTGTTATTTTCAGAGCAAAGAATAAAGAATTACCCCCCCTCCCCATGCAGATATAGTTTTAAATGGTCGCAGCATTGAAATCGTTGAGAATTTCAAGAGTTTAGGAGTGGTATTTTCTGCAAGTATGTCCCTGGGATAACTATGTCAATGCAATAATCAAAAAGTTTGCTGGCATAACAGGAATAGTTGGTCGCCTCAAACACCTTCTCTCCACGTGGGTGAAATTAATTATTTACAATTCACTGTTCTGCTCTTACTTAAACTACTGTATACTTGTTTGGGGCACAACGACATTTTCTAGCCTGCAAAAAAATACATAAAATGCAAAAAAAGTTCATTTGGTTTACTTATAATGTGCCTTCTGGGACAGCAACTTCTGACTTGTTTATCGATGCTCACATTATCACCATTCATCAGCTGTATCGTTATAGACTAAGTGTCCGTTTTAAATTTGAAATTAAAGAGAACTTAGAGGGCTTAAGAGAGATTGCTTGCCTGGAAAAAGAAAAAAACAGAGTTCTGCGACACGAAAAGGGGAGACATGGATGGTACTGGCCGCGTTTAAACTTTTCAATGCAACGCTTGGGCCATACCTTGCCGTCCCTTCTCAATCATTACACATTAACTAATTTTGATCTGTTTTGTTGTCCATCAGGCAAGTTACGCTTGAAATTTGTAAACGCTATTGGTTACTAATATATATATACTCGTTCCTTTTTTTCTGTATTTTTTTTCTTTTTTTCTTTTTGCGCTTGTTGCTGTTCTCATGTTCAAAGCTTTGTTTTGAAGTGATGTACCGTTTTTGCAATCACGTAACCTTTCTTTCTGATTTCTTTTTTAAATTTTATGTAACTGTCGCTGCGCTGCCGTGAGCCCTTGTAATGGGGGCGGCGGGCTCGTCAAGCTGTCGGAAGACAGCTTTTATTCGCTGCTCCTCTGTCTGTTGTAAATGGACACAAATAAAGTTGAATGATTGATTGATTTGATTTACTGAAGCCACCTACTGATGTCGCAACTCAGGCGACGACGGAAAGCGATGCAGCGCGCACATATCACACCTACACTCATCGCGTGGCGTACTGTGCTGCAGACACACGATATATACCAAAAATGTTTCTCCTGCGCTGATCACTCGTACGATCAGCGCAGGAGACACAGGGATGGCCAGATGATCTGTTCTTCGAATACGCA
>JALIZH010027371.1:0-49505 GCA_030522465.1 Rhipicephalus appendiculatus
CAGTTAGTCTTGAGGCCGCTGCTTTCTAAGTGTCACCTTTGGATCGCATATAGTAATAAATAAAGGCTATAGTTGAACAGTTAATTAGTGAGAGCTGATTGAAAAACACATGTATAATGTTTGTTCTACTCCAAATACAATGAACGATACCGTTATTTGCACTGTTGAGGTGGACTGCTTAACAGTGCCTTCGGAAAATAATATATAATAAATATCGTACAGCATGAATTCGAATACTGCCTTGTTGTCCTGGTTGATTACTGTGTTTAAATAAATTTGCCGTGGAAGTCGAAAAAAGCAGTTTTCTTAGTTATATTTGCTCACCTCTGCATCCCTGCCGCTTTTTTTTCTTGCTTTGTCGAATTAATATGCATTGACGCTATAGCGTATTGTTTCAAGGCAGCCGAAAGAGATGCATTTTGTACGCCGCGGCAACCAGCAGGAAGTGAAAGCCGAGAACCACGCCTAAATCGACTGACTACGCTCTCCACTTTCTCAACGTAACCAAGGGCAATGGTCCTTCGTAGGTTTATGAAATCATAACAATCTAAACATCATGTGGAGACACAGCTCCAGGTTACAACAAATGTCGAGAAAGAATACGTCTTCCCCTGCAGAGGAAGCAATTTATGAACGTACGGGTAAAATTGCGAAACCAAATGCAGTGGAACAACCGTAGCCAAATCTAGAAATAAATGGCTCGTCAGGGACAACAGGAACGTCCCGGTCATTCTTGGTCGATTGGCGAGCCGCACCACAACGTTTTTCTTTTCTGTTTGGAAAGCGATTAACCTGCCTACCGCAGCAAATAGATGTAATATATTACACAGCAGTATCTAGGCCCGCGCTTAGGAGTAGCTGGTCTCCGTCCAAATAACTTGTAATTTTCGATACGATGAGGATACGTACATTCGAGCAACGTGCTATTTTGAGCTAGACAATTTATCCCAATCGAACAGTACGGGTGATCGTTCTCTAGTGTATTCTCGTTGGTTGGGTTACTTAAGCGACCACTAACTAAAGATCACTGTTGTCTAGATTTGATTGTTCTTTATTGGGGGGGGACGGGGGGATACCAGACAAGTCGTCGTGCGCTTTACAAGGGAACTCTCCATTTGCCTGTTGTTGGAGCGAGGAGCAACGTTCTTTCTGTAGACGATAATGAGTTCGGGTAGTAGGCGCGTCACGCATGCAGCAAGGCTTTGAAGCAAATAGCCGAGGGTAGGTATATAACCTTGAAGAATATGACAGATAGTTGTCTTTGGTAGGCATCGACATTAATGATCTTCTATAAGGCTTATGCAGTAATCCAAGTACTGACTCCAAATAAGTTAACATCACCATTTCCATGGCCTCGTGTGGCAATCCATAGTCGTTAAGGCTGTTGATGTCACTGTATTGAAGGCGGTTTTTCAATGAGCTACTCCTGGATATTTCCAAGAAAAATAGCGCTGGCACAGCGTCTTCTGGAAGTAAATTTCATGAATAGCTGCGTGTAGGGCAGTTAGATTTCTCAGCTCAAGAAACCTATTGTCAACTTTTTTTTATGTCATCCTAAATGACTGCGTTTTCTCTGTCTGCGTTTGCAGAAAATTCTGCAGCGAAAGTTTGGATGCGGATCGCCTTGCGGCAAGAGTATGTGTTCTGATTCATTTCACTCAGCTTCTTATACACCTTAACTGTAAACACCGGACCACCAGCACTGGGGAGTAGGCGATGGTAGGGAGGATTTGAAGGTTTCACCACCTTCCATCAAAATCTCTGGATACACCATGGTGTGCGACTATTGCTCTGCAGTGCACTATTGCTCTGCTCTGTTTCCTATAAAGCACACATCCGGAAACTCACGCGTTTGCTTGTTAGGATCATCGAAGAAGAGTTGGCCGAAAGTTCATTGTCTCTCTGCATTTTGTATTTATTGTAAGCGCCCAACAATGATACGCACTGCACTGCTTGTGATGAGATCAACCCGAAGAAGTCGATGTTAAGTACGTTGTTTGCGCAGGTGAAAAAAAATATCCACATAACAAACACAACCAACCAAGACGAGCTCGAGTCGAAGAGACTGCTTTTCTGCAAATCCCCCTGACCAATACAGGGGGGTGGGGTGGGGGGCTTTGATCAATACTTGGAAGCTGTGGAAATTCCGGAACTGGGGTGCGCATTGGGGCTGAGCGAATTTGGTCTGCGGCAGCGAAACTGTGACTTTCTTTTAATTTCCTTATTCCGTGAATGCCGTACAAATGATGTGAACGAAGCACGCGTGGTGGGCGCGCCAACTTCTTTTTTGGACCATTTGTTTCGGATTGGAATAGCTCATAGAGGCTCCGCGAATAGCTCAGTACGAACGCCTTTCTAAGGAGAAGACAGGAAGACACATACTTGAAAGACTAGGAATTCGGTACCATACTTAACATGGAGCCAAAGTGGACATCTCGAATGCATTCAGGGCCGGATAAGATAAATGTTCCCACCTCACCAAAGAACATGCACCCTGAATATCACAAAGGTAGAAGAGAAAGCAGAGCAATACTAGATATACAAAAGAAATTTGGAAATAGTAATGACGCAGTATTTATAAAGGCGGCTAGGTACAAGCACAGCCGCGACTTTACAGCCGTCGTGATTGATCACGAAAAGTAGTTCAAGACATGTGTTACGGCAAGCGCAGCAAAAATCGAGACTGCAGAGGAGACAGCTATTTCGCTAGCCGTTTCACAAACAGAAGCGGAAGTAGAAGTTAATGAGTCTCCTTACGAAATTTCGCAAATGCTCGAATCTCCCCCGAAGCACAACGAATCCTGATAGCAGGCAACAAAAATTAAGTAATAAATGTATACTTAATATGGACACCCGCTCACACCTCCACCTCACCGGGAGAAAGCAATAATAATAAGACGGCGCACGATGTCGTACGAGGGTTTACGAACCGAGTGACGGCCAATAGTACATCAGGCACTGCAGTGTCTCGTGCGAACGAGGATGGATAGGAGTGGGAACGGGATGATCGCATGACGAGATTTGATGATAATAATACACAACACTACAAATTGCAAAGGTGCCTTTTCCCATCACCTCGCCAAATGGTAAGCGAAAAGTACTGTGTCGACTGGGGGGCAATTACAGAGCAGAACCTATTCGAACCCGGTGATATAACACCTCACCTACCCAGATGCATGCAAGACAGATAAGTGCAAGAAGTGTAATTCTAGAGCCGCTCTCTAGCACATACTATGGGAATGTTGAGGAATAACGATCAATACTTGGGGCGCAGCTTCTAGCGATCGCATCCGCGCGCTGGGAGACCCTGTTGCACAGCACTGCCCTTGACGAACAACTTTGTGCTGTCCAGCGGGCCGAGGAAGCCGACAGCAGTCAAGGATTCCTGGCCGTCACATAGGCGGGACCTTTTGCCCGTCCCACTAACTTGCAGGACGTTTCAATAAAGTTATTTGTATGTATGCTTTGTTTTAGACCTTACACGATCGTGAAACTAGGACATTCCATGCTTTCGCCTTAACATGTGCCTTGCGCATACGAGGTGAGCTAAACCCCTTTGAATGCACACGACGTAGCGGAGCTCATAAACAGTGGGGATTTGAGCCACTTTGTAAAAATCATTTCATTTTGGTGCAAAGAAATAAAACAGCGCGTCCTACGGCGGACAGCTATGCCGTGAAATGTTCGTCGCCCAGCACTGTTCAGATAAGCTGACGAGGAAAGCATACCTCATTTGAGACCAGGGAGATCTAAGGTATTCGTGGGACTTCAGGCAGGACCAACGAATAGCTGCTCTTTAACTATGCGCAGTAAGCTGTGCTGCTTTTTTTTGTTTTGGCATGTGATCGTCCATTCGACGAAGAAGACGGGCCATGCCATCGACCTTTCGATGGTCGTATCGTGCTGCCATCCGGAAAAAAAATGTCGGGCTGCTTTTGACAGCTTTGATTGTACTGTTTTCATGGTAGCCTAGACAATAAATATCGACGTCACAAACAAAACCAGAGTCATAACTATGTCGTATCTTAACGGCTGTGTAAATGGCATGTGCAAAGTGGCACGAAATAAAAATACATCCGCACGAGATTCCCCTCGTTTTTCCTGAGGGATGTTCTGTGGAAGACTCTGAGAGAGAATCTGTTGGTTTCGCCTGTTTATGCCATTGCTTAAAATGTCAGCAACTAATCAGCGCCTTCGAAAGAACAGCGCGCCGCATCGATTCCTGCGTGCCGCTTGAAGCTGAAGCCCCATCAATTACTCCGTGCTTCTGTCAGCGCAGTAATCAGCTAATTAAGGAAGCCGTGTAAATGCCAGAACGTGCAGTGCTTTCTCGTTCACTCACGGGTGACGCTCCGGAACTCTGGCAGCTGCTTCTCGCATCTGCAAAGGTTTTATTTGTGGTTTCTTGGCGCTTGCTATAGTGACACATATATCTGGGTTCAACGCGAGAGGCGTTGAAGCCCTGTTCCCATTACTGAATTGAGGGACCAGCACTTAATAATGATTAGTATCGTTCTCGAAGTTAGTACAAAGACCCATTTCAGCTCACTTCATCTTGTCAGGGTTATTCTTGGTGATAAGGCAACCCTGTAACTCTTGGTATTATAAGGCAACTCTGATAAGGCAGAAAGCAAGTCTGCAGTAGAGCGATCACTAATTATGACGGCCATCCTGCAATCAAATTTCCAGTATCTGTGGAGGACGAACGCACGCTTCACAAACAAAACTAGAATAAGAAAAGCTGACAGTCCTACCTGCTCATGTGGAGAAGCTGAAGAAGACGTAGAGCACCTTCTTCTACATTGTAAGAAATATGATGGCCCTCGAAGGAAACTTTTACAGAAACTAAATTGTTTGGATAAGCGGCCGCCATCAGTAGCAAAAATCTTGGGCCCATGGCCAAGAGGAAACTAACAAAGCATTGCTGCGCGTGGTATAGTTGAATTTTTGGAGGAATCAGAAATATCACAAAAGTACTAAATCACACACAAAAAAAAATGTGTTCGCGTTATTGTTCACCGGTATGTTTCGCTACAATATTCTTGTGTTTTATTTTGGCAAATAATTCTTTGTGAAAGCCTAATTGTTTCTGTTACAGTGTACCATTAAGAGACTGCTTCCAAGAATCATGATCGGATATGATATTTTAGTGAACTTTCATGTTTTGTATGGACATTTCAATTCTGTGATTACTAGTGTTCTGTCAACTTTTGTGTAGCGTGGACACATTTTTGTATTGAGGAACTTGGACTCAGTGCATGAGTGTTGTACTATGTGTCTTTGTATAACCTTGTTTGTGTTTGCTTTCTACTATGCGACGACAACTGATGTACAAGAGCAGAGGAGTAGCCGGCGCCACGCATTGGCACCAACCTCTCCTTATATACATTTAATAAAAAAAACAACTAAGAATTCATTAACTAACTTTGCGGCCGGTAGAGCGGCCGCTGACTTGCTACTCTGCGAGCGAATGGAAGCGTGTAGAGGACTGGAATACTGGTGCAATAAAAGGAAAATAATTAAGACAGGAGAAAAACAAGGCTCACTTTGAACTAACGTCGCAAATTCTCATTAAACAGCGGCGCTAATGGCATTAGTGTTAGCTTGGACATTGCAAGAGCATTGGAAATCGAATGCGTGACCATCAGCTTTTCCAGGATGGTTACCATCCAGTCCTCCTCTACACATCACCTGCTTGGCTCCCGCAACAGCTCGTCTTAGCTCTCCTCCTCTGCATTCTGCGTCACCCTCTCCAAGTCGCCACTGTTTCTCTGTCGGGCTGAAGTCGCTACATTAGGTTTCCCTCTCACCCACTAAGCTTTACCCTCACTCTCCTCCTCGTCATTCTTCACTCTCGAAGCGTGGTTAGAAAGCGAGGCCGACGGATCCCCAAGAATTTTTGTCGGCCTTAGGCAGCCCATTTGTTAAAATAACAATAACGATCTGAGTTGTCTGCCTATAAGGTGGGGAAGTCTTACTGTAGATTCTTTGATTGCGTGCATCGTCCTAAATAAGCTGCCAAATTCTTCAACATAAAACGCGTATGCGGGTGACTATTGGTCAGCTCCACAAACTAAAGTTTGTGAAGCTGCCGATATTGTTCAATTATGTAAACTCACCGTACGCCTACGACACAGTCAAATGATGAAGTTATCTGTGAGATTGAAAGCATGCAATCTTCATTGAGCGCACGCCCAACAGCATATACTCGTAACTCAAACAGCATATTGTCCACGGTTTCAATTTAGCTAAAGTAGTTGCACTGTGGACTGGGCGCTTGACCGAAACGGCACCGTAAAACACTTCCATAGGAAGTGTTTCGACGAAGCCAATAACAGTTTTTTTTCGCTTCAAGGAAACCTTGATAAGAGTTGTCGTGCTTACTGGTCTAAACGACGACAGCAGGTTAGCAGCTTTTGTAGTTTTAGTGGCATGTGTATTGGTACTACTCATTCACCTTTACGCGACTGCTGCACTGATTATATTGCAGGGCAAGCTTTATGAGCGGTCATCAACAGTCTGGTGTTCATCGCAGCTATCCTCAATAATGACAAAAATGCCCCCCACCTCCCCGAAGGGAATCGTGAGGAAATGCGAATGCATTTCGCGCGCGCTTCACTCCATTTATATATGGTGGTTGTGGTTCGAAGAAGGAAAAGGCGCCTAATTTCTGCAGCCCGGTCGGGAGCACGGTGGAGCGCCTGTTTATATATATATATATATATATATATATATATATATATATATATATATATATATATATATATATATATATATATATATATATATATATATATATATATATATATATATACGTGCGAGTGAGCGGACGGGAGAGTGGGGCGCAGGGAGGAGAGAGAGTGAACGGCGAGATAAGGAGCGGCGAAGAACTGCACCTACCCTCTCCTACACTCTCTGCACACACGCGGGAGCTCCGCCGAGCTCCCGCGATGCGAGCGCCCTCACACACCAGAGCGCGCTCCTCCTCTCCACTCACTCTCCGCTACTCCGCCCACACCACCTGCTCCGGTTGCTAGGGGCGAGGACAAGCGCGCGCGCCCGCAGCTGTTGCTATGGGAGAGGGAGTGAGAGCGGAGAGATGCGGACACCGACGGACGCCTGACATACTGCGACTAAGAAATTCATTCGCATTTTTTTTAAAAAATGAAAGAAAACAGTGTTCGACTCCGGCTCAGCCAGCCAGCGAACGAGGTACGTAAGCGCACGTGCTCAGAGCGCTCCCGTCAGCCATGCAGCGTCGTCTCTCCTCCAGGCATTACCGGAATCGTCCCGTTGGTTGCATTGTCGCCTACTAGATGCGGCTGCGCAGTTCGCGTATGAACTATTGAGGAATCTTCCGGAACACAGGAGTGTAGAAGAAGTTTCTTACGTAAAGCTAGGGTACCTTTAGTACCGACGAGTAGACGAGCTTTCAAAATAAATATTACTGCGTATCTGTTACCTCTTCTTGTTGCACTACGCACAAATTAGTCACCTGCGACTACTTCTAAATTTTTAATGCTTTTCTGTACATAGAGTTTTATACATAACATGCAGTATTAAAAGCGGAAGAATGAGTTCGAATAAGCGCAGTGAAATACATAAAAAATTACTGGAGCTAGAGTTGTTTTGGTGTCCCAGGAAGTAGGTCATGCGTGCAGGTACGTTTGTTTCGAACGCTGTAGACATGCGACGCGACAGTTCGGTCTGTAAAATGAATGCGGAACGAGAGCACGAGATAGGTCCTGAAAAAAAAAAACGGGGTACACACTTCACACTTCACACCAAAGACTAACAAAATAAAGCAAAGAAGTCTAAAGTGGGGAAGAAAAGGAGAGCTTTCTAGCACTGTTTCCGTGATCTCACGGGCACAAGAGCCAGAAAGGCAAACGCGTGGCATATCAGCATGGCTCAGTTTTCTACGTTTCACTATTACTTCTCGTTTGACCTAATTGGGTCACGTCTACATTAGACGTGACCCAATTAGGTCAAACAACGAGTAGACGAGCTTTCTTTTTTAATATGGGTATATCTCTACGTGATTCAATTGTCCGTTTTCCACCGTTATTGTGCAACAACTCTTGCGTGAAAGGTGCCTTTCATGACGACTTAGACTAAACTCTTGGTTCAACAATTCTGTCGCTACAACTTAACTCCGCTTGCTTGCGTATGCTCCTTTGATACACTTCTTTTTTGAGCTCCAAAAACATGAGGTAATTGGGGCCTATGTGTTGGCATTCCATTTCAAACAAATCTTCACTTTTCGTGATCCTTCCCGGGCTTCTCTGACCGCGATCAACGTTTCTTGCGCAAAACTGAAGACAGCGATGAAGGACGTACAAAACACATCAGCTGTCTTCATCGCTGTTTGTCAATTCTTTTTTGTAAAATTTGCGCAAGGAACGTTGATCATGTATAACCGACTAGCGCATTGTGAAGTTTTTCTCTGAGCGTGGCTGCTTTCACTGTTGCTCTGTTGCCAGATATGCTCCTGACCAATCCATTACACAGGAGTGAAGGCTCTGGTTCCTCTGTTGGTGAGCACACCAGCCTCACCTCATATATATATATATATATATATATATATATATATATATATATATATATATATATATATATATATATATATATAAAATTTCCGTCACACTGACGAAGGCTGGCCCACCAGCCGAAACGTCGGTGAATAATAAAGGTGTTTCGACGTACGTCGTACTTTCTCGCTTCCGTTTTACTACGGAGCCAGTGCGCTTCTTTCCCCGCCACGTCTATATATATATATATATATATATATATATATATATATATATATATATATATATATATATATATATATGTATATATATGTATATATATATATATGTATATATATATATTGACTGGCTTGCCTGGTGTGTGTGTTTTTTTTCTGCTCCTACACCCCATGCAAGTCCGCGTCAGTGGATGAGCGGTTATGCCGCTCGGCTGCTGACCGACAGGTCGCGGGTTCAATCCCGACCGCGGTGGTCGCATTTCGACGGTGGCGATATGCTAGAGGCCCGTGTATTATACGATGTCTGAACACTTTCAAGAACACCGGTTTCTCAAAATTTCCGGAGCCGTTCAGTACGACGTCCCGCATAATGATATAATGATATCGTTGTTTGGGGATGTAACACTCCCATATATATATATCGACTTTGACTAAACTCTTGCTTCAACAATTCTGTCGCTACAACTTAACTCCGCTTGCTTGCGTATGCTCCTTTGATACACTTCTTTTTTGAGCTCCAAAAACATGAGGTAATTGGGGCCTATGTGCTGGCATTCCATTTCAAACAAATCTTCACTTTTCGTGATCCTTCCGGGGCTTCTCTGACCGCGATCAACGTTTCTTGCGCAAAACTGAAGACAGGGATGAAGGACGTACAAAACACATCAGCTGTCTTCACCGCTGTTTGTCAATTCTTTTTTGTAAAATTTGCGCAAGGAACGTTGATCATGTATAACCGACTAGCCCATTGTGAAGTTTTTCTCTGAGCGTGGCTGCTTTCACTGTTGCTGTGTTGCCAGATATGCTCCTGACCAATCCATTACACAGGAGTGAAGGCTCTGGTTCCTCTGTTGGTGAGCACACCAGCCTCACCTCATATATATATATATATATATATATATTAGATGCGAAGCATCTCTTTGACTAGGCTGTGTAACGCTGTCCCTCCCTCCGTGCGTGCGTACGAACGCGCCGCAAAGCGCTCCCCCTCGCCGCAGGTGTTGGTGCGGTGCCAAGTAGGTCACGCCGCAGCAGCGCGCACTGCGAGGGGAGCGGGACGTCACTCTCTTCCTCGCCTGCCGCGCGCTCGCCTCGAGCGCTGTCTCGAGGAGACGCTTACTGATTGCGGCGAGGCGTGTCGACGCGCGCCTCTTATAGTCGCGGGAGACTTCAACGTTTACGTCAGCGGAGGAGGAGGAGAATGGCTCGTCGATTACATGCGTGACGTGCACTCGCTGAAGTGCGTGTCGGCAGAACGGAAACTACCCACCACGATAAGGGGAACTTGCATCGATCTGGTCTTTGCCAACTTCGACGTCGAATGTCTGCAGGAACCTCTCAGCGTGCACTTCACCGATCACAAGGCCGTGGTAGTCAAGCGAAATGCGCGCCAGCTCCGGTCCAGCGCCCGTGTCCACTCTGAAGAAACGACAAGACCTACGCCAGCCATCGCTTCAAACGAATCTTCCAGCGCTCACCGCAGCACCCGCGTTAGCGCCCTTCAACCCGTGACGCCACCCGTGCGCAACGGTGCTGCTTCGCATCCCATCAGGGTTCCCTTTGGGAAGATGGTGTAAATTTATATATTGACTGGCTTGCCTGGTGTGTGTGTTTTTTTCTGCTCCTACACCCCATGCAAGTCCGCGTCAGTGGATGAGCGGTTATGCCGCTTGGCTGCTGACCCACAGGTCGCGGGTTCAATCCCGACCGCGGTGGTGGCATTTCGACGGTGGCGATATGCTAGAGGCCCGTCTATTATACGATGTCTGAACACTTTCAAGAACACCGGTTTCTCAAAATTTCCGGAGCCGTTTAGTACGACGTCCCGCATAATGATATAATGATATCGTTGTTTGGGGATGTAAAACTCCCTCACATATATATATATATATATATATATATATATATATATATATATATATATATATATATATATATATATATATATATATATATATATATATATATATATATTGAGTCTATAGCAGAGCATATCAACTGACACTGATCAATGGTTCTCGCCATGATATTTGTAGAGCCAAGCCCAGCATGTCGACATTGTAAGGCGCTTAAATTATTCACGGCCGAAGAGACAGAACGATCATAGGAGAAATTCGCAAGAGACATGAGACGTTCACTGGCACCGATGTGCGGAGAAGCAGGATCTGCAGGAAAACGGGCTTTTGAAGAGATCTCTGGAAGCATGGCTATTCAATTCTGATACATGGTACATTTGCCGGCTCAATGAGGTGGAAGAATAAACAGCACGCTCGCAGGTTCGCCGTAAAGGAGGCCGATGTGTACGTCGTCTCTGAAGGATTCTATATGGGCACGGTACGCCATAGACGTAGCCCCTTGTGAAACAGCTCAAAGCCGTATACGGAGTTCTCTTCCGCTTATTTGGTTCTCTGGTGAGCAGCCAGAAATATATTTGGCAGCCATTCCTAGCTCTACTGAGCAGGGTCGTATTGCCTGGCCTATATTAGCCTATCCATTCGTCGGAACTTTACTTTCTGTGAAAGCTGTTTCTTGTGTCATGCCCTATTCACAAGGTTCTTGATCCATGCAAAAAAGAATACACACGCACACACAGGACACAAAAGGACATACCATATCGATGACGCTAAAGTTGAGCCCAAGAAGAGTTGCTTGTGTATTGCAGGAGTCATTTTCTTTTTTTTTTCAGAATGTGGTTGATCCATGAAGGGCAATTCCTATACATTTCACTTTAGTGTGCTTCTTTTAAGTATGCTCCTTGTTTCACTGGCTTGGAAACTTTGTTAAGAATGATATTTTCAATTTGCGTGCTCATACATAGTTCATGTGTCCAACAGTGTCTGAAAATTTGTCAGCACCAGGCTCGTGGATATGGGGGGTTCGTATATTTGGCGTGAATATGGCGCATATCTGTCCCCCCTGAATCCCGCTACATTATCATACATTACATTTGTCCAACGGATAAGTATCTTCCTTTGTATATTTATATACGGCATTCTCTGACAAAGGCCATGCCACGGCCGAAACGCAAGGAATACAAAAATTCCTTTCTCGCACGTCTACCCGCTTCTTTTCTTGTACGCACCGGACCTACTCAATATATATATATCCTCTTCAGTCCGTGGGTACCCAAATGGGTACATTTGAAAAACGCGCGCTGTGATCCCATGTTTGAAGACCGTTTGACGAAAATTGATGTTTCTGTGAGCGGAAGCATCAGTTAACAAATTGCCCACGACATGTCTCCGTATGCCCATGTGCGCGCTCGCAGTAAACAAAAGTATGGCGGCGTCATGCGAGGATAGCGCGCGCAGTCGACCAGGTGAAATTGGATTTTTCTTAATTAATGAAATGCTAGATATATTTTGTTAAGGAGTGAGTACAAACGATCATGATAGACTAGAGAAGGCGCATGGAAATTTCGGACTTGTTGCTTTGAGTTGCCTCTGAGATAGCTCAACTTACTTACCAATGTACCCAATTGGGTCCTTCAGGTCATTGCGTTGAAAATACATTCAATTTTGTTTTGTGTTGCAAGCAGATTTTCCAGTGACTAGGAGATGCAAGAGCTACTCTTTTAGAGTGATATTGACTTGTCTGATGAAGGCGACATTGTGGGTGAGCTGCACAGCAGCAGTGAATGGTCAGATAGCAGCAGTGATGATGATAATGATGATGATGATGATGATGATGATGATGAAGATAGTGATGAACCAGTGAGCTTCCAAGTTCAACGTTGCGGCTCGATTTTGAAAGAGGCAGACTAAGCCCAATCGAAAAGAGGTAGAACACATTCGGGTACGCGTAGGTCATAGGAGGAGAAAAAAAGTAGATGTACAGCATCCCCATTGCAACAAAGCATGCAGCAACAATATGGGTGGTGTGGACCTTTCGGACACGTAAGTGCCTTAATCCAGGAAAGATATTCACAGATATTCATAAAAAGAAGTGGCCAATCAGGATATTTGCCCCCTTTTTGGAACTAGTGGCGATGAATCCCAGGATCGAATGCAGGAATGACTGCAAGCTCATAGATCTTGCAGCAAAAACATTCTCAACCAATTGAAGTTTAAGAACAGAGTGGCGAAAGCGCCAATTCAAACACACACGTCCAGCAAATACAAGAATTACAAAATGCAGTAGAGCTGGACGTTCAAATTGGCTTATCTCTGGAAGTCCCAAAACGTAGGAAGTGGTTTCAATACCAGCTATTGAGGCCCGATTTCGCATGCAGGGACATTTTTGAGGGCATGTGCCCCCCAAAGTTTCAGATAATATGCCACAATGAAGATAACAGCGTGAAAACCCGCGTTAAACACCCTAAATGTCAGCTGTTTCCTTGCCTTCTAAAGAAAAATTGCTCTCTTGATTTTTACTCAGCTTAGGCCTGATGTACCCAAATGGGTACATCCATTTTCTCCTCCGAAATTGCAGTTTTTGTTTTTTCTTCTTCTGAGAAGTGTTTCGTGACCCCCCAAATGCTCAAAATAAAGAGTTTATACGAGTTCACCTTAAGTACTTTTTCCTCAGGTCTGAAGAGGATATATATATATATATATATATATATATATATATATATATATATATACAATGCAATTTCACATGACTGAACTTCAAAGGACCCAAACAAATAGTTAACTGAATATTCACTAGAATACTGAACAGCAGTGAGCACAGCAGAAGTCTAGCCAAACCAGTAAACTGCAATTGATTTTGAAAAGAATTCTGTAGTTTTTATTTGGACTGGCGTCCTTAAAGTGCAAGAAGAGAAAAAGCTGTCCAAATAGTCTACGTTACTGCGCAGTGCCTCTGGCCCAGCTTTGTGATCTCACAGGAAGTTTCAACTTTCTAATAAATCCTTCAGCCTCGGCTGGATACACGCGATTTGAACCTGCCTCAGCCATTCACAGGACATCGTCCTACTCTTCTTCTTTTGGTTTCGGACGAACACTGGAAACAATATCCAAACGTGATAGCTCTCCGCAGGTACTGAAGCGCACGTGGCTCGTTTTCGTCTCCCGCACGGCCGTTTTCCCTCGGTGGCACTGCGTGTACATACGATTTTGCACCGCCGCTGATGGATCGGGGATTTGAGGGCGGCACGCATCGGCTACGCCGGTGCTGCAGAGCGGAAAAATTCATTGAATTGATCTCAAAGATGAGCCAGGGTCCACAGATGAAGTTCGTTCAACTGAAATATTCCCTATTCAGAAGTTCCTTTAATTCTAAGATACTTGCATAGAATGCATAGAAGAACCACCGGCAATTTTCTTGAAGGTCGTTATTCTGAAATATTCGTGAAACCGACGTTCGTACAAGTGAGAGTTCACTGTACACTGTCGTCCTTTATGAAAGGGAACGCGCGAGCGCGTGGCTTGCGCTCCGCGTCGGCTGCCTACAGCATCATGAACCGACAACTTAAGAAAGCGCGTCAGCTTTTGGCGGCATCGCCCATTGCGAGACCAGAGGGGGGGGCGTAATATAGCAGCGCTTGTTCAACGGTTATCTCTCCTTACTTTGTTTGCGAGCAGATGACACCAAAAAGCGGACATGTTTTTTTTTTTTTCAGTTGTCGGTTGATGGCGCTGTAGGCAGCCGCCGTAGAGCGCACAACACGCTCTCGCGTGTTCCCTTTCATAAAGGACGACAGTGTATGTATATATATACAGACATTGTACGACGTTCCAAGTGATCCCTCCAAAATTCCTCCCTGATGATGAGGATAACAACAACTTTATTTTCCGCCGGATAAGGCAGCCCTCTGCTCCCCATCCCCGGCACAGAGGCCTAGGGGACGGAGGTCGGCACCTCCGCGATTAAAATCAGGCATAGTGTTCTTGGCTCTTCGCGGCTTCTTCCGCCAGGTGAATGGCGTGTTGCTGTGAAGTAGGGATCTCGCTCCGCAGCAGGGCTTCCCACGCGTCTCTACTATTTATATTCGATTTAGCCCATGGGGAGCTATGGCACTCCAAGGTTATGTGGTCGAGGCTCCCTCGAACCCCACAGTGCTTGCCCTTCATTATAGCGAGGGTCTCGTTCTGGCAGACTTGAGGCTTTCAGGTAGTATGCGAAGGATTATTGGTCAGCTGCCAGATCGTAATGCGATAACGTGCTACGCGATACCAACAGGCAGATAAAGAGTGTTCCACTGTCGCCGTCATGGCTACCAACGGCGCTGATGACTAACACTTCCAGGTTTAAATGCACATATGATGATGATGATCATCATCATCAGCCTGACTACGCCCACTGCAGGGCAAAGGCCTCTCCCATGTTCCGCCATTGAACCCAGTCCTGTGTTTTCTGCTGCCGCGTTATACCTGCAAATTTCTGAATCTCATCTTCCCACCTAATTTTCTTTCTCCGCCTCACGGGTTTGCCTTCGCTTGGAATCCAGTCAGTTACCCTTAATTACCATGCACATTATGTCCCCCCATAAAATGGACGAATGCGGAGATGACCTGCGCAGTAGCTCAGTTGGTAGAGCATCGGACGCGTTATTCGAAGCTGGCAGGTTCGGCGCCTGCCAGCGGCAAGCTATCTTTTCTTTCCACTTTTCTTTCGTCACATTTACATTACAATTACTACCAATAACGATCGCTATAATTTCCTTACCATCGTACTTTGTTAGTTCTCGTTACTATTGTGTCCAACAGAAAAAAATAACGAGCCCTTAAAATTTGCGCTTTTTTTCCTTCTTCTGTAGAGGAAGAGTTTTTTTATCGCATATTTATATATTTACTCGCATATTGATACAAGCCGCAATGGAAGGAGTACGAAGTTCGACCGCTACCCGTCTTTGTAGAATTCATGCGTGTGTATATTATACACGCACACACGAAAACACAAGCACCAAAGTGTTAAAAGGAAAGTTGGATTAACACAAAAACACAGATTTCTGGCTATGCTCCTAAAACGAAGTCACCTAGGATACACAGACTAGAGCAAAAAAAATAGCAGCTTTTGTACACTGATCAATATCTTGGGTTTTACTCCTCTAAAATTACTACTGGCTGCGAAAGATGGCGCACGTGGCCAACTCTCAAATTTCTGCACAGCTATAGAAGCTGGTAACCTCTGATATGTTTTGGGTCATTGAAATCCCGGTCCCTGCAAAATAAAAATAAACGAAAAGAAAAGAAAAGAAAACGACGGTATTCTCCTTTTTATGTTTAACTTATTTCAAATTTGCTGTCGTGCCGACGCGGCCAACTTGTTTCGTGAAAGGGAGGCGCCCTAGAAGGCGTAGCTTCTGCTTTATAATGAACAGCCTAACAAGGACCGACTTTTGTAAGCGCGGTATATGAAGCACGAACTATCAACACGGCCAGAAGCTTGCTACGATGTTGGCTGGGGCGATGGGCCCCGGCTACAAGCTCGCGCTCCTCCTGGCCTCGATGTTAACAAGCGCACCGGATGCGCTTCACTCTGACGACCCTGAAATGTGGCCTCTGCAAAGCAGGGCGCCGCTGTAATAGGAAGCCGAGTGAAGCAAGTAGAGAAAAAAATAAGGTAGGAGAATAACATTGAAGGAGCGCTCTTCTCTGCGCCTAAAGAGACTTGCTTATTCCCGCCGGCCATGCTGTTGCTATTTGGGGCGTTGTAAACATTGCGGCCCTCAGTGATATATTTTGTTTTATGCAGCCATAAGAAAACAAATTTCTGGGAAAGCGCTTTCTGGGACAGTTTGCGCTTCCTGGGAAATTTTGCGTTGCTAATAATAATAATAGTATGTGGTGTCTTACGTGCCGAAACCATGATATGATTATGGGGCACGACGTAGTGGAGGGCTCCGTAAATTTCGACCTTTTGGTGTTCTTTAACGCGGACTGACGTCAAACAATACGCGCGCTTACGGCAATTCGCCTGCATCGAATTGCGAACGCCGTGGCATTGATCAAACCCGCTGCCTTTGGGTCAGTAGCCGAGCACCGAGACCACTGTTCCACCGAAGCGGACAGTTTTGCATTGCTTCGAATCGTGGCCCTATGCGTCGCAGGCTAGCAAAGCGACGCGGTCATCAACACTGTTTAAAATCGACCGCATTGAACGACCGCATGTAGGCGTGTGATGGACAGGCGCACATGTTCCATGACAGTGCTTTCTCCCCTCTTCTGCCTTTCTCTTAATATCGTCATCCCTTCCCCCAGCGCAGGGTAGTAAACCCGGCGCGCGCCTGGTTGACCACCCTGCCTTTCTTTCATTTCCTTCCTCCTCCTGCTCCCCCCTCCAGTGATTAATATTTGTAAAATTCCAGTTGATAACATAAGGATACAAGAAGAAAGAAAATGGAAAATGATGCATTACCAATTCTGAGTTATTGATACCTCGGTGCATGAGATAGCCGTAACTACCACCCAGCCGAAATATTTCGTTTTTATCTAGTAAGTTCACAATATTTGTCAAGCTAAAGGTACTAAAGGGTGTTGAACTTATCGTAAATGCGCGTAGCCTTTGTAGCGTGAGAGTACCGTGTCGAACATTCATTTTGGGCCAGAACCTTCTCGACGACCACTGAAATGAAATATGAATATGGCTACATGTGGATTGCAGTGATGTTTTACTTTATCCTTGTAAATAACATACTGACGTCTTCGACCATTGTCATTATGATTGGGGATTGCATGAGGAGTCGTAGCCCATTTTTATCGTCTCTCGCGGTGACGGAACACGAATATCTGCATGTCTATCGGTAATTATGCAGTTCCGTAAGTTATGCGAAGTAGTACTTAGTGAATACATATGGTAGGTTGCACTGCATTCACTTAATACGCTCCAGTAGTATGCCGAAGCCACTCCCAAAAGATGCAGTTGATGCAGCTTTTGTGTAACGGCAAAATATGTCACGTTAAGAACCAGAAGCACTGATGTTTCGCTTGTTCGTATGTTTCAAAATTGAAGTACTACAATACAATCTGCCAAGAAATCTAAATAAATACAGTCACGTAAACAGCTTCTCGTTATGAGAACTGCGGTCCTTCTTTTTAGAAACTATAGGCTGTTTTTACTGACGCTGTAAAATGCGTTTACCTTCGTAAGATTTATTTACTGTAAGTATTTACATTCATAATTTATCGAATAGACTGTATAATGGAAAACATATACAAAAACAACTTAATGTTTGTATAACTGCGTTAGTATGATGCAAATGACACACAAAGGAAGAAAAGAACATCTTTATTTGGCTGCTCTGATATATATATATTTTTGCACTGATTCTTTTATTGCTGTTGGAATTTTCCTTGCTCTGTTTTTTTTTTCTCGTGCGTATGTAGCTATCGTCTATTGTATTTTCGGTATCATGATATGTTGTAGTAGTTTTCATGTTTGTAGTTTTTTTACATCGTAATTTGGAGTTACAAATTAGTTTATATATGTCATGTTTACTTTACCATATACTACCCATCTTGTAAACAACGTCATTGTCCCAGCTGCCCCGTAAAGAATTCGTAGACCTCGTCAAGCTATCAAAAAAAAAAAACAGCTTTTAGCGAGTGAAGCTCTCGAGAACCTCTTCCTTTCTGGGAAATAAAGTTGTTTGATTCGATTTGAAATCACAAAATAAAACACCATGGCGCACTGAAAAAAACCATGGTTCCAAATATTCGACCCTACATTGATAACATGCACAATGCATGCCTTATTTTACAGAACACTTCCTATGTAATGCAACGATTCAACTTGTATGTCGCTCTGCGTTCACATTTCGACGGAGCCGAAGGGCTGGGGGCCCGCGTATTGTGCGATGTTATTGCGCGTTGGATAATCCCTGGTGGTTGCAATTATTCGGAGACCTCCACTAATGCGTTCCTCATAATGTTATCGTGCTGTTGAGACGTAAGGCCTTCAGAATACTTTGATCATTTACTATCAATGGAAAGAAAAGATTTATTTCCTATTGAAACAACCAAAAATATCACTGCATTAAAGATAGCCTATGCAGGGCCCAGAATATTTATTTATGGGCTTCTTGGTTGCGGTAGTTTTTATTCATAAGGGCAACTATTCAACTTCTCTTGTGTATAATGTATGGCAGTGGCAAGCGGAACTACAGAAATTCGTAATTCAGAACGCATTACCTTAACGGATCCTTCACCAAGTTCACTTGAAAATTGGGTGTTCAATTGGAGGTTATCAGACGCCGCCTACGGGCAGTTCAAGGGAACTAGTTCTCCAATTTTTAATCAGAAAAGCCAGAAGTTAGACAGTGCTGTTACCATACCTCCAGGAAGGCGGGCTTTGCTCTCAAAGTAGTCAGCTTCGTTTTGCCCAGATTCTGCAAGGTCTGTGTAGTCCACACAGCTAGTGACGTGGTAGCCCTTAGTATTAGCAGAGTCATTGAATGCTTCTTATGGTCATGTAACTGCCGCCTCAGCTTAATATGGAGCCAGCGGCCGACGCCAAAGGCGCAGCTGTGCTTGAGAGGCGATGCGAACGCGGCTATCGCTGTGGTTGTGTGTAGAACAGTATCAGTGTTTTAGCTTTCTAAGCTTCCGCATCGGTCGCTTTGCTTTCACGCATGTACTTTTAGCACTCAGCATGCATAAGTACCTGCCTGAACGCATTTTCTGCTTTAAAATGAGCCCATGGAAGGGAAAACAAGCTGCTCAAAACATGCAGCTCGCGGCCGTATCAGCCGAAAAAATACAAAAATTCAGCGATTTACGAACGAATACCACAATACGATTATTACTAACGTCGTAGCGGGGGACTTCTGAATGAGTTTTGCTACCTAGGGTCCCTCTACATGTACCTAATTCTCAGCGCAGTGGTGTTGTTGCATTTCGCCCCTATCGAAATGCGGCCCCCGTGGCCTAGCAAGCTCCTGTCGTCTCAACACTAGACACTACGATAGGTACAGCTTTATATATTCCAATGAAGTTAAACATCGGGCATTAGCAGCAAAGTGCCAGCGGTGCCACTTGAAAACAGAGGCAGAAATGGGAGCTGTTACATACCAGTTCGTCCGCCACAGACACTCAATTTGTTAAACTTTGAGCAGTACCTATGTCCTCCTGGCTGCATCTTAACAGATCAAAACAATCGAGAGTAGGTATTTTAGCTTGCTTTAATACAAAGCTGATTACAAGAGGTTAAGATATTCTAATCTCACCAATGTTGATATTGTCTACATTGTCGAAAATTTGAGAAAAAAGAAACTTCATAACTAAATAAAAAAAAATTAAAGACAGGTTGCATGTGCAAAAACGAAATACAAACACGATCATATATTAATTTTCGAACACAGACCACATTCACGGAGCACCAACGCTTCAGGTCACGAATAAGTTCTTTAGGCAACATGAATAATCATGTAGCCACACGTGGAATTTGGATTGGGGTGCCGGATTGCCTTTAACTGTTTGAGCTTTTTATCGGCACATGCTGGACATGAAGTGCACCCCTTATCTCTCATATGTTTGTTTGTGACTCACGTGGTCGTTTGCATGGTGGTCGCATTGTCGACGAGCGGGACCGGGGTTTGCGCTTCGTGAGATCAAAACGAACTCCTTCAAGATTCCTTGAAATGGTGTCAGCCTTCAGCGCTGGCATGTCGCTTTTCAGGGACACGGATTCGCCGTTGATGTTAAAATCATACGCAGTGACAATGTCCGAGGCGACGGCATGGTTCACGCACACACGGGTATACTTCGTCTCAAAGTTTAAATAGCCACTTTCCTGCGGCGGTATGGCCCGCTTCCATTTCTCGTGCTGCTGCTTTTCTAATGGTAAAGAGAACAACAAAATCCTTTTGGTTCCCTTCAAGCCGGAACGGCACCACGGCACGCAACACGTGTTAGGCGTCCTCGTCGTGAGACAAGGTTTCCGCTAACTTAAACACGTATCCAGCAGCTTGTCTTGCACAGCGCGAGCATTTTAATGCGTGGATGGCGCGGACGATCGGCTCTGCAGCATAGCAGTGCCACGTTGAGGAACTTTCGACCAGAGTATGAAGCTCACCGATAGCGTGACGGCGAAGTTTCGTGACCATAAGAAGTATTGAATGACTCTGGTTCACAGGACGAGCCCCGCCTTCTTTGTGCTTTGCTCTCTTTGTTTCACTTCCTAGAACATGTATATATATATATATATATATATATATATATATATATATATATATATATGTGTGTGTGTGTCTGTGTGTGTCTGTGTGTGTGTGTATGTGTGACGTTAGAGAACAGAGATACGTCGTTCAGATGCCATCCATTTATTCTAAAGCACGCGCACCTCTTCTTCGTCGGCTTCTCCCACCATCGCCTTGTTCATACGTTACACTCTTCCCCCTCCCCTCGAGAAAGTTTCAGTTCAAAAGGTACAAAATAACGTCGTAGTTTGCTAACATGAACAGTGTCCGAGTTTTTACCTAAGGGCAACACGGAGCGGTTGATCTCATAGTTCACTGGTGAGACTTTGCGTAGAATCTTGTAGGGACCTTCCATGACGGAACAAAGTTTGCCGTGGTTGGGATGCCATGGTGTCTCGTAAAGGACGAAGTCACCGACTTGGAACTCAATCGGAAGAAATTTCTTATCATAGATTACTTTGTTCTTATTGTGGTAGGCGACAGAATTATTAACAGCAGCTTTCCGCACTTCTTCCACCGTTTGTTCTCGCTGTTTCAGTACAGTTGGATGAGATGGAATTCCAAACATCAGGAAGGACGGTGCGTAGCTGGTAACTTCGTGAGGCGTTCTGTTGTATTCATCTATTACCTGCGACAGCAGCTTAGTCCAACACTTCTGTGGCTCGTCATTGATCTTGCACTTAAGTCTGGTTACGATGGTCTGGTTTGTCCGTTCGTTCATACCATTGCATTGCGGATGATGAGATGAGGTGAAGAGTTAGTGTATTCGGTTATGTTTTAGAAACTGTTTAAATTTCCCTGCAGTGAATCCTGTTCCACGATCTGAAAGGAACTTCCAGTGGCTTTCCGGCAGCAAAAATGGTTTTTAAGCATGAGATGTAGGCGTCTCTGTTCTCACTTTTATGGGCGAACGTCCATACGTAGCGAGTAGCATGGTCAATGACCAAGTGGATAAACCTCCTTGATCAGCCATATCCACAAAATCCCCCCAATGGTGTCCATCGCAAAAAGGTCAAAAGGCTCTTCAGCAGGAGGCAGGGATTCAAGTGTCCCATACTTCTTTATTTTCGTCTTCTTGCATCTCTGGCATGTATGACAATGCCGAATGTAGGTGGCAACATCGGTTACCATACCCGGCCAATAATATTGCGGCGACAAGAGTGATAGTGTCTTCTTCACTCCGACATGCCCATAATGTTGATGTGCGTTCTTAAGAATGGTTGGGCGTAGTTCACGGGGCACATGGATCTTCCTTAGTCCTTTTCTTTTGACGATGACTCCGTTGTTTTCCAATGAATACGTTCCTTTTGGGCGCTCATTGCTGCATCGTTGAAGTTCATCGCGGGACAGAAGTTGAACTATTGGAGCTCCGGAGAGTGCATCTGCTTCGACGTTGCTTATTCCCTTTTGATGTTTGATGTTTACTTCATACATCGATAGTTTCAACGACCACCGGAAGAGACGACCTTGAGGATTCTTAATATTCTTCAGCCACTGTAGTGTTAGTGATCCGTTACAACAGTGAATGGCTTTCTATGAAGGTAGCAATGCCATTTATCAATGGCATCTATAATGGCAAGGCATTCTCTTTCTGTAACAGCATAATTGACCTCGTGCTCAAGTAGTTTGCGGGAGTAATAGGCAACGGGATGTTCCTTGCCTTCGTCGTCAGGTTGCTTGAGCACTGCACCAATGCCTTCGCCAGATGCATCAGAGTACAGAGTACTTGGTCTCGAAGTGTCCTATATGCGAAGCACCGGTTCTTCAGTTATGCGCTCCTTCAGTTCCCAAAAAGGTTGCTCCCATGCTTCTGTCCACGTCCACTTGCTTCCTTTGTGAAGTAGTTTCGTGAGTGGGAGAGCGATGTCGCTCAAATGAGGGATGTACTGACGGTAAGTGTTTACAGTGCCCAGGAAACGCTGGAGGTCTTTCTCTCGTTTAGGTGTCGGAAATTTGAGTATTGCAGCCACATTACTTTGCCTAGGTGTCCCTATTCCTGTGAAATTTTGTGGCCCAAGTATTCAATGCTGGATCTTGCAAATTGGCACTTTTTCCGCTTCAGTTTTACGTTCTCATCTTTAAGAGCTCGCAACAGTGCCTCGAGTTGTCGTATATGATCGTCAAATGTCTCTGAGTATACGACCACATCGTCAAAGTAAGTGCTAACATTAGTGAACTGATGTCTGGCTATTATTGATTTCATGGCTCTTTCAAATGTAGCCGGAGCGTTCTTTAACCCGAACGGCATTACCAACTACTCATAATGACCATTAGTCGTGACAAACGCAGTTTTTTGAACGTCGTCGGGATTCATTCGGACATGACAGTATCCCGACGTTACATCTAGCATATTGAAAAAGTTCGCCTTTCCCAAGTGGTCCAGAATGTCATCTATACGTGGAATTTGTTGATAGTCGGGTACCGTTATGGCGTTGAGCTTGCGATAGTCAATACATAGACGAGTGCGTCCTTTGCCTTTCTTTTCCGCTAAGATGACCGGTGCGGCATAGGGCGACAACGAAGGCCTCACAACACCTTGCTTAATGAGGGCATCAACTTGTTTGTTAATTTCCGCTTTGTCGGCCTGTGAACATCTGTTTGGTGCTCGATGAATAGGGACAGCATTGGTAAGTGCAATCCTATGTTGCTCAGTAGTTATGTATCCAATTTCTGTCTGGGATTTCGAGAAGATCTCGTCATACTTATTTAAAACAGAGTCGAGCACTGCTGATTCATGTTCTGGCAAGTTTCCTGAATTCAGGGTTCTCATCAGCGGTGCTTTAGTGGTTTTCTTTTCATTGTGATTCGACAGGTTCAAATTTTCACGTCCTTGTGTTACTGACTGGCTTTCCAAATTTACAGAAAGATTGAAGTAGGAAGCGCTGTCTAGGCCAAGAATTAAGTGTGTTCTCATGCCTCGCAGAACGTGTACTTAAACTTTCTTTGTGACATTCCCAATTTGCAATTGAATGTTTACGTGACCCAAAGTTCGAAATCTTGAAGTAACTTGCTGCACCATGATGCTGGAGTCTCTCATCAACTGAAGCTTGAGCTGTTTGTACACATCTTCACTGATACAAGTAATTGTTGCTCCTGTATCAAAAATTGCAGTTACTGGCCTTCCGTTGCTGAGAGCATCGAACTGTATTAATGAAACTCTGGGTCGCTCTCCTCGTTTCCCGGTCTAGTCTCAATAGCGAACACGTTGCCGCGGCGCGGGCATTCGTTGTGCCAATGAAACTGTCGTGGGAAACCAGCAGCTGATCAATATCTACATTCTTTTTGGGGGGACACGCGGTCGAGAAGTCAATGTTGGCTGCTGCGGTCTGCTGAAGAAACGTGGAGCTCTTGATGTAGTACTAGGAGTACGAGTAACGGAAATTCCTCTCACCCGTCTTAAAGATGTCTCGATCCGTTGGGCAGCGGCGAGCCACTCTGATGACGAGTTGAAAGACAGTCCAGCGAGCGCCAGTTCCACATCAGGAGGAACACCGTCAGTCAGTCCAGAAATGATGTGGCACTCTTTAAGGGCGGCCGAGGTGCCCATTCGTTCTTTCTCGTCGTAGTAATCCTTGATGGTCTGCCCTCCTTTTAGCCGGTAGTGGACGAAGAGACGAAAGGCATCTCCGTCAGTCGTAGCAAAGCGATTTCGCATGTCGCGCTTTATATCGTCCCATGTCTCGTCGCTGCCGAAAATCTCTGTCAGGTACCACTTCAACGCTTCCCCTTCGATGTATTCGCTGAAGTCACTGACCCAATCGCGGGGTGTCCATGATGCCTCGGTCGCCGTCGTGTGGAAAAGGAGTAGCCACTTGTCGACGGGGACGTCTTCTGGTGTTCCCTTGTACTTCGGTATGTTGAGCAGAGGCTTTGGCCTAGCCATGGCAGGTTGATGAGGTCCATCCTGTCGACTTGTGTGACGTTAGGGAACAGAGATACGTCATGGTTCAGATGCCATCCATTTATTCTAATGTACGCGTACCTCTTCTTCGTCGGCTTCTCCTACCATCGCCTTATTCATACGTTACACACACACACACACACACACACACACACACACACACACACACACACACACACGCACGCACACACACACACACACACACACACACACACACACACACACACATATATATATATATATATATATATATATATATGAGAAATATTTATACGCTTCTAAAAAACTGTTTATTTGTGACGTTTCGACGGGAGACCGATCTTCATCAAGACGAAATTTACCAGGCTCCGACGCGCTTTTATATCATCGCCGAGCCGAGAGAAAGAGAGGAAAAAAAAAGAAAAAAAAACAGAAAAAAAAAGAAAAAAAAAAGAGAGAGAAGAAAAAAAATAAAAAAAAAGCGTATAGATATTTCTCCTATTTGTTCTACGGCAACCGAAGCCAGACTCTTCATGATCTACGTATATATATATATATATATATATATATATGTATAGATATATATATATTCAAAAGAAATTTCTGTAGGTTCGGTGCACATATAGTAAAAAAAAAGAACGCTTACGAAAATGAAAAAATTACACCATCTCCCGCTAAAGGGAACCATGTGTAGATGTGAAGCAGCGGGCGCTAACGCTTACACTGGCGGCGGCGTTGACGCTGGCGCTCATCGCAGCGTTGCGCAGGAGAGAAAAAATTCCCCATCTCCCGCTAAAGGGAACCATGTGTGGATGCGAAGCAGCGGGCGCTAACGCTTACACTGGCGGCGGCGTTGACGCTGGCGCTCATCGCAGCGTTGCGCAGGAGAGAAAAAATTCCCCATCTCCCGCTAAAGGGAACCATGTGTGGATGCGAAGCAGCGGGGAGATAATTAGCTTGAGCGGGAGGAACGTCGCCGCTCTCATTTCACGGCAGTGGTCCGGGCGCTCATCGCGGCGCTGCACAGAAGAGACAATGAGGCGCGCGCGCTCCGTCATTTTCATACCGCGGAACTACCATGGCGCCCCCAGCGGAGTATGCAGCTGTCACACCACCTGTCGTGCGCACCGCTCCGCAGAGGATTCCTAGAGGAAAGGACGGGGGGGGGGGGGGACCGTAGAAGAAGAGAGAGAGGGGGAGGGAACGTGCATGCCCTGTGGGGATGTGGGACGCGGCAGCCGCTCCGTGGAGTAGAGGATTCTTAGAGGAGAGAGGGGGAGAGGACGCGCATGCGCTGTGGGGATGTGGGCGCCCCTCCTTAGAGTAGATGATTTCTAGAGTAGAGGAAGGGGGGTGAGCGTAGGAGAGGGGAAGCGCATGCGCTGTGGGGGGGTGTGGGACGCGGGGGCCGGTCCGTAGAGTGGAGGATTCCTAGAGGAGAGAAAGGGGGTGAGCGTAGGAGAGAGAGGGGGAGGGGACGCGCATGCGCTGTGGTGGTGTGGGATGCGGGAAGGAGGGACGGACTAAGCCCCCCTCCAAACACATGCAAGCAAGATTATGGAATGGGGCCAACCTGGGCGACAGACACCACCTGCCTAGCCATTGCTAAGCAGCCTCTCTGTGCTCTCGGCCATGACTCAAGGAATGGGGTCAACCTGGGCGACAGACACCACCTGCGTAGCATTGCTAAGCAGCCTCTCTGTGTTCTTGGCCATGACTCTGATGACTGTGTTAGGGTTGACGGCCTTCATATTACTACAGTGTTCTGGTTCGCATAATGGGTGCTTCCCTACTTCATGAAAGTGGCCGGACGCGGGACGGGGGGACGGGGGGACGGCGGACGGGGGACGCGGGAGGGACAGAGCCCCGAGCATAAGATGCTTCGCATCTAAAACTGGGGAGGCGCAAAGCAGGCAGTGATGGAGCAGTGTTTCCTACTGGAACATGCCAATCGCTGCTAATGGGCAATGAAAGACAGAAGACTCCGACTGGACACAGAGACCCGCAGTCCGCTTTTAGTTAACGCGCACGCTGCGAATTTTTTATCGTTCCACAACGCACAGGAGAAATCTCCCACCGGCACCACCTTGGAGGTCAAGATTCATTGCCATAGCCCAGTGAACGGTTGTGCAGCGCGAGCAGTCGGTTTTTTCAACCAAGAAACTCGCTAGCAGGCGCTGCCTGCGTCGGCGATGCGAGGCGAGAGAGGGGGGAGCGTAGGAGAGCAGAGAGAGGGGGTGACACGCATGCGCAGTGGGGAGTGTGAACGCCGTGGGCAGGGATGCGTAGAGGAGAGAGGGGGGGAGCGTAGGAGAGGAGAGAAAGGGGGGGGACGCGCATGCGCAGTGGGAGTGTAGACATGATTAAAAACGGCGAAAAAGAACACGAAACACAAACGAAGGATACACGAAGACAGGCGTCGTTTGTGTTTCGTGTTCTTTTGCGCCGTTTTCAATCATGAACACATACCAACTCGCCCAACTGTCAGTATTGCTGAACGGGAGTGTAGACGCCGCGGGCAGGGATGCCTAGAGGAGAGAGGGGGGAGTGTAAGAGGGGAGAGAGGAGGGGAGGCGCATGCGCAGTGAGGGTGTGGTTGCCGCGGGGAGGGATGCCTAGAGGAGAGAGAGGGGGAGAGGAGGTTTTTTATTTTTATTTTTTTAAAGGGTTTGCGCATGCGCAGTAAGGGTGGGCACGCGGCACACCACCACCACCACCACCACCACCACCGGATTAAGCTTCGCCATAAGATGCTTCACATCTAAAAAATTTGGCAGATCCCAAGTACCATGGGAATTGATGTCATGCGAAGCATGCGGAGGAAAGGTGACAGGGTTGTTATTTTCTTATTGAGCGAAACGTTACGAAATGACGTTAAAGATATGTACAAATGTACGCACAGATATATGTTGAACAGTCGCATATGTTTCATATAACTAGTTGTTTACAGTTGCATAACGATGCCGACAGAAACAGGCATATTACCTACACCAGAAGCGATAATTTGATATGTAACACTTGTGCTTGCGAGGCAGGTAGCCCTGGATTGTGCTTCGTGGGTCAACTACAGTGGATGGAGCTTAAGTATACAATCGGCCTTAACCTGACATGACGCCTGCCTCAAAGGAGTACATATGTAATGTTTATAAAATTCGATAGCCAACAGTGGAACTACAACTGACGTTTCACCAACATTACGCTTCCATAGGATATTTTTCCAAAGCAGTTCCGAGACCTGGCGTGGCTCTGTGGTAGAATACTTGACTGCGACGCAGATTCCTTGGGTTCGATTCTTGCTGGGACCCTAACATTTATTATTGGCATTCGTCGGGTCAACGCTGCGGATGTTAGTTTTTCTTAACACTCTCGCTTTTAAATTACTAATGTATGTCCTCGCCATTCCTGGGTAGACATCAATTGTCAAACACCTGTTGCGCATACCCGCATACCGCGGCCAGTGGTATAGGGGTATGTGCCACACGTGTCTGCAGTAAAGGGTTTGACGACGTATACGACAGGATTTTCCGTTCATGTCATGACTAGCCAGTCATATTCGTCAATACCTCTTACCCTGCCATACAAATTTTGGTATACCCCAAGTTAAGGAGGCGATCGCGAGAGCACCCAGACGTAGGCGGCTAGATAGATAGATAGCTACGTAGATAGAAACGCAAAAGTGCTTGTTGGTAAAAATTCGTAAGAGCTCTAAGATCGCCTGCTTCTCACGCGACATCCCAAATCTGCGAAAACTAGCCGCTGATAACCGAACGGTGTCTCATTTTGAGCGGGATTCACGATGGCAGCGTACCGGTCACTTTTCCAGCGGCTACTGGCAAGATGGATTGATATGCTATAATAAATACATTCAGTTGTAGTGTAATAATGTACCATTCGTCCAAGTATACAACTCCCTGTGAATGCTTCTTTGCCGAGAGAGAGGGAGAGAGCGAAATAAACAATAATCGGAACAGCTCACAGCCTTCGCAGGTGGGGGGCAGTTTTCTTAGCTCAGAAAACTGCAGACCATGACCATCCTCCAGGCGTGTTCGAGTGGCGGTGCTTCCCACAGTGTTCGAGTCGACTGCTTTCTTCGTCTCCCTGTTGCAAGCTGCCACGATCGCCGCAAGCTACCATATGATAAGCAAGGCGAAACATGCTAATTGGTGACAAAAGCAAAAACCTACTTTAGCTATCCCTGCTCTGTCCAACGAAAACACTCAATACTTCTACACACTCATGGACTCATGGAATATAAAGAACAGAAGCAATGCTATTCGATCTGAATAGCATCGCAGCAAACGAACATCATGAAACAGGAAGCTGATGTGATCAGTCCATGAAACGTTTATACGCTCCCGCCCATATTTTCGTCGCCACTCATGTAAATATAAAGTCAGGTAGAACATGATGAAATTGGGACAGAATGCTCAAACGTAATGATACCCTGCTTTGCACTAACCTCCTTTGGAAGGCTGGAGTGCATGGCGCGAAAGCGTAGCAAACGCGGTTCGCACCAGAGAGAGCCTACAGTGCGTCTTCGTAAGACAGGCACGACAATCTTCGCAGTAGAAATGTGGGATAGATGTAGCATGAAATTTCATGATATATTTAGGTGATTGCTGTACTGAAGTAAAACACTGGGCCTCGCACCCTTGGTAGATATGCTCATGTTTAATGCCCTGCCAACATGAGATTAGAAACCGTATCGCCAATTGACACAGCTTTTTTGTGCTTATCTCAGCTTATTCATTACCGCATTATTCACAATAAAAAGGTTCCAGGTATATTTCTCAATATAAAAGTCCGTCTGATACTGGTGTCCCTAGCATATTATTGAATGAATTAGAATGTTACGGCTTTCGTGGAACGTGCGTCGTCCATTTCTTCAAAAGTTACCCATTACAACCGGAACAGAGAGAAATAGCTTATACCCTGTCTGAGTTTTACGAAATAACTACAGCTGTACCCCAAGGCTCTGTCCTTGGACGATTATCTTTCCCATTAAATACGAACCACTTTTCCCGTTCAGTAAAGAAAAAAGGAACATGGCTGATCCCTCCATCATTGGATTCGGTATGACACGAAAGTAAAATGTGTCCTTACAGAAGTATTTGAATGTTTACCGTACATTGATGTAAGAGAGCTTGCACAATGTTTATTGGTATTTGGCACCTATAGCACCGTTTTACGTGGATGCACCCACGTTGACGCTTGGTGGTAAATCTATATACCGACGACTAACGTACGTGATCAATGATTAATAAACCTATGCGGTAGCTGTAGCAGCTAGCGGTGAGAGCGCAACAGAAAAAAGCGGTGTGACAGCCACAAGAGCACCGTTGATTGAATGCAGAACTTGCGATAAGGTCGAAATTCCGCGGCACGTTAGAGTTATTAAAGGCCACGGCTGGACTAAACGCAAACGAAACGCACGTCGTGTGCCCCCTGTAGCCCGGCCACGATTTTACTCCAGACAAGGATTTTTCTAAACCCGTACTCTAAAGCAAGTGGCACCCAGAAGTTTTCCGGTCACAGTGCAAATTTTGCGATTAGGCAGCAAATTCGGTCCCCATCGTGTGCACATATCCGAGTCAGTACGATGGTTCACGCACTCTACAACCCTGGGAGGCTCTGCTCCGTAGCCAAGACCCCAACGTCCAGCAAAAAATCATCAGTCAAGCCCTTGATGCTACCGTGTCTTAAGGGATTCCGGCAGACAGCTAGGCAGATCCAGCTTTCACGGACATCGGCGTTTAGTTCGCGTGTCTTTCACCACGTGCCGCATGACTTTTATCTTTTGAATCTCGCGCGAAGTCAAGCGTTGCGTCAAGGCAAGAAAGAAAAGGAAAGAAACAAAAGAAAAAAAATTACACCATCTCCCGCTAAAGGGAACCATGTGTAGATGTGAAGCAGCGGGTGCTAACGCTTACACTGGCGGCGGCGTTGACGCTGGCGCTCATCGCAGCGTTGCGCAGGAGAGAAAACTGGGGAGGCGCAAAGCAGGCAGTGATGGAGCAGTTTTTCCTACTGGAACATGCCAATCGCTGCTAATGGGCAATGAGAGACAGAAGACTCCGACTGGACACAGAGACCCGCACTCCGCTTTTAGTTAACGCGCACGCTGCGAATTTTTATTGTTCAACAACGCACAGGAGAAATCTCCCACCGGCACCACATTGGAGGTCAAGATCCATTGCTATATATACGGGATGGCCAGTGAACGGTTGTGCAGCGCGAGCAGTCGGTTTTTTCAACCAAGAAACTCGCTAGCAGACGCTGCCTGCGTCGGCGTCGCGAGGCGAGAGAGGGAGGAGCGTAGGAGAGGAGAGAGAGGGGGTGACACGCATGCGCAGTGGGAGTGTGAACGCCGTGGGCAGGGATGCGTAGAGGAGAGAGGGGGGGAGCGTAGGAGAGGAGAGAGTGGGGACGCGCATGCGCAGGGGGAGTTAGACGCCGCGGGCAGGGATGGAGAGAGGGGGGGGAGTGGAAGAGGGGGAGAGAGGAAGGGAGGCGCATGCGCAGTGTGGGTGTGGTTGCCGCGGGGAGGGATGCCTAGAGGAGAGAGAGGGGGAGAGGAGGTTTTTATTTTTTATTTTTTTTAACTGTTTGCGCATGCGCAGTAAGGGTGGGCACGCGGCACACCACCACCACCGGATTAAGCTTCGCCATAAGATGCTTCACATCTAAAAGTTCAGAACACACAGCTTCACGACTTGGCGTGGCCTGCCGCGTTCGTTGCTAACGGCGACAAAGATAAGACCGGCGAGCTGCAACGTTAAAGTGGCTAGTCATTCCCCGATCCTATGGCAACGACTCGTTTTACGCATCAGAAAAAGAAAACGGTACCCGACTGCACCGGGAATTCGGAAGGGCAGCCAAACGTATTCATTTATTCCCTTCGCATTTTTTTACAGCAAGTATGTTACGCCCGCCGTTTGTCCGGTTCGCGATGTAGAGAGGAAACCATGATCCTGCCGGCGCGGCCACGTCAGGCAAAATTAAGAACAGCTGTGCCTAGTTAAACCAGTGTAACCATAGACAAGCCTTATCAAGCCATGTTGAGCATTGTAAAACCTAATTAACTACACGTACCTAAGCTAATGAAATGACACCTCAAAAAAGCCCTAATTTAACCGAGCTGAGATTCTCGTGTGCCTAGTAATGCCGAACTATGTAAGATGCGCCGAGCTTAGCCTAATACTAATTGAGACTGAATATAACTAGTGGTAGCTCGACTAATTAGCTAATTAAGCTTACCTTCACATGGGATGGAAGCTAATCGAGACCAAGCCTCGAATTTGCAAGTTAGGCCAATTTATCTAATTAAGTAAGTAAGGTACTTGGTGCTATGATTGCCAAGCGATTTCCAATGAAACTCGATCGATACCTATCCGATACTCGTGAATCGCAAAGTGATCGCGTGAACACTTCGTGCATGGACATGTGAATGAACGTGTGCCTAGTCAAGCCAGGACCAGGCGAGTGCCGACCAGCTCTGCTCTGCCCCAGCCTTACGCGACTCAGCGCGAGCTGCGCAAACTTTTTACCATGTTGAAAGGCTCGGCCGATGACAGATCTTGAAGCAGTTGGCGCACATTTAATGACTTGACAGTCGAATGATACCATTTCGCAATGTTAACTAGTTCTAGGTTACTGAGCTTATAGCGTCTGCTTACTTTTCGTGCCCGTGTTTTCCGAGCTTTTTTAGATGTGAAGCATCTTATGGCGAAGCTTAATCCGGTGGTGGTGGTGGTGGTGTCCCGCGTGCCCACCCTTACTGCGCATGCGCAAACAGTTAAAAAAATAAAAATAAGAAACCTCCTCTCCCCCCTCTCTCTCCTCTAGGCATCCCTCCCCGCGGCAACCACACCCACACTGCGCATGCGCCTCCCTTCCTCTCTCCCCCTCTTACACTCCCCCCTCTCTCCATCCATGCCCGCGGCGTCTAACTCCCCCCTGCGCATGCGCGTCTCCCCTCTCTCTCCTCTCCTACGCTCCCCCTCTCTCCTCTACGCATCCCTGCCCACGGCGTTCACACCCCACTGCGCATGCGTGTCACCCCCCTCTCTCTCCTCTCCTACGCTCCTCCCTCTCTTGCCTTGCGACGCCGACGCAGGCAGCGTCTGCTAGCGAGTTTCTTGGTTGAAAAAACCGACTGCTCGCGCTGCACAACCGTTCACTGGCCATCCCGTATATATAGCAATGGATCTTGACCTCCAAGGTGGTGCCGGTGGGAGATTTCTCCTGTGCGTTGTTGAACAATAAAAATTCGCAGCGTGCGCGTTAACTAAAAGCGGAGTGCGGGTCTCTGTGTCCAGTCGGAGTCTTCTGTCTCTCATTGCCCATTAGCAGCGATTGGCATGTTCTAGTAGGAAAAACTGCTCCATCACTGCCTGCTTCGCGCCTCCCCAGTTTTCTCTCCTGCGCAACGCTGCGATGAGCGCCAGCGTCAACGCCGCCGCCAGTGTAAGCGTTAGCGCCCGCTGCTTCACATCTACACATGGTTCCCTTTAGCGGGAGATGGTGTAATTTTTTCTACTGATTAGGCTTCTCTGGATGCACAGAAAGCGGTTATACTTCTTATAATAATTGTTGGGGTTTTGCGTCCAAAGAACGCGATATGAATGTGAGAGATGCCATATTGGAGGGCCCCCGATAGTTAGACCACGTGGGGTTCTTTACCGTGCACCTAAATCTGAGCACATGGGCTTCTTGCATATTGCGTCCATCGAAATGCAGCCTCCGCGAGCTAACATGGTGCTACCAAACGTGCGGTTCAATCTACAAAGTTCGGCTGCGGCGGCGCATTTTCGATGGGGGCGAAAATGCTTGAGGCCCGTGTGCTTAGATTTAGGTGCACATTAAAGAACACCCGGTGGTTGAAATTTTGAGAGCCCTCCACTGCGGCATCTCTCATGATACGGTCGTTTTGGGACGTTAGACCCCAACAATTATTATGACTATTAAAGCACAAAGTAATCGTTCTAGAAGGTCTTGGCTCGCGGTACACACAAATCGGCGGATAGCACACATGATGACGCACGTGCGCTAGCGCTACAGATTTACCTGTCACCGGCTCCAAAAACACTACCTAAATATCATCATTCGAACGCCCTCTCGTATGATTTTTTTAATGAACGAACATTAATAATAATAATAATAATAACAATATCTGGGGTTTTACGTGACAAGACGACGATATGATAATGAGGCCCGCGGTACAGGAGAACTCCGGAAATTTTGATCATCTGGCGTTCTTTAAGGTGCTTTGACATCGCACAGTACATGCGGTCCTCTACCATTTCGCCTCCATCGAAATGCGACCACCGCGGCCGGGATCGAACCTGTGCCTTTCAGGTCACCAGCCGACCTCCATAACCGCTATGCCGTCGCGGCGGCATATCTACAGTGTCTCCACAGCCACCATTGTCCCCCATGAAAAAAAAAACGCATGGAATAAAATTCTAATAAAGAGTTCAAGGCAGGGAGCTACCATCTCTCCAATGCTATTCACCGCGTGTTAACAGGAGGTTTTCAGAGAGTTGGATTGCGGACTGCATGCGATAGCAGTTAAAGGGGCCCTGCGACACTTTTGCGACCGCCTTATTTAGCACCGGAACGCGTATAGTAATGAATGCCGAGACGAATGCAACAAGAATGATGCAAAGTGGTGCACCAAAAGTTAAGCTATGAGTCCTCAAAGTTCAAAACTCGAGCAGACGACGACGAGAAACATCCCCTTTCGTATTTCACTCTCCCGCTGACGTCAAAGACCGCTTCCAATCACCGCGCGCCTCTCATAAAGACCTACCGGAAATGTCACCTCATGGTTGCCTTCACACAGTACTTTGCTACTGCTCTTTTTGACGGCGTCGTTACCATGGTTAGGCGCTAGCAGTGAAGGGCAAGGAGCGCACTTTGCGAGTTGATGCACTTTTTTTGTTCTCAAGACCAAGCGCCTGTAGCCACAATTCCCGTCGCTCATTGCTCGTTGGCAGCCGGTGAAACGATACACCAGCAGGAGTATTGCCACTGCTCGCGCAACTAGCAACTGCGCATTGAATGCGCACCATACTCCACGCAAGCAGGCGATTACACGGGTGTGGCACTACACTACAATGTACTTTTGCCGAAAGGCCAAGCAGCAGATTTGAGGTACGGTGAACGATCAGCGAGTGCACACCACCAAGACAACACCGACAACACCGCAAAAGGCAAAACACCGGAATGCATCGTCCTCCCCCACCTAGTTGCACAGGACACCTAGTGTTGGTTTCGTTGTTCTGAAAATACGTCATTTAGAAACAGAAATTATTTCTTTCTGAGAAAGTATATAAAGGGTTTTCGTTGTTTTTAGCATTCACTCGTACGGCCTAGCTACCACCGTATGAATATTGCACGTCACGTGTCGCGTCAAGCCAATCAAAAACGAACGGTCTTTGTCGTCACTGTCACATGACATGGCGCCACTTCCTGTAACAGAAATAGCCGATGTGTGTCGACATAGTCCGAAATCAAGGTAGTTTATACCGTGATTTAAAATTATAACAGCTTCGATTTCGGCGTTGCCACTTGCGCAACGATATCGGTGCATTCCACAGTACCAGAAGAACCGATGAAAATGACATGCTCAGATTGTGTCGCAGGGCCCCTTTAAAGGAGAGTAGCTTAGTAACATGCGATTCGCTTGCGATATTGCCATGTTTAGTAACTCGGGAAAACTATTGCAAATCATAATTACTGAATTAGACAGGGAAAGCAGAGCGGTGGGTCAGAAAATTAATATGCAGAAAAATAAAGCAATGTTCACCAGTCTCCGAAGAGAAGAGTGGTTTGCGATGCCTATGAAAACACTGGAAGTGGTAAAGGAATAAGTCTGTTTAGGGAAGGTGATCGCACAAGTGACACGGCTCAACACAGGAAAGAAGTGTGAACTTAAGGGCTCGTTTCTTTGTTAAACACATGATTAATGAGAACAGACAATGATGCCAAGGAAAGTATAGGGGACGTTATTAGAAGTAATTGTAATGTAAACGTGAACAAAGAAAAGTGGACGAAAAGATAACTTGCCACCGGCAGGATCCGAACTTGCGACCTTCGAATAACGCGTCCGATGCTCTACCACAGAGCTACGGTGGCGGTCATCCCTCCGTCCACTTTATGGGGTATATATGTGCATTTAAACGTGAAACCGTCAGTCAGCGCCGCCTGTTGCCTCTACGGCGAGTGTAGAACACTCTTTTTGCCTGTAGGCGTCACGTAGCACGTGATCTTATTACGAGCTGGCAGCTGACTAATAATCCCTCGTATACCAGCTGAAGGCAACAAGTCTGCCAGAACGAGACCCTCGCTATGAACGAAGGAAAGAAGTGTGAACTTAAGGGCTCGTTTCTTTGTTAAACACATTATTAATGAGAACAGACAATGATGCCAAGGAAAGTATAGGGGACGTTTCTTTGTTAAACACATTATTAATGAGAACAGACAATGATGCCAAGGAAAGTATAGGGGACGTAATAACGTCCCCTATACTTCAGAAATCCCCGCAGGGGCGTCTGCGCAAGCACGCGTTTGGTGAGTGGCGTCACTATGGACCTGAGCCAATGGAAGGGGGGGGGGGAGGTCGACCCCTCCAATGACTCGCCGTGCGTGGCTTAGCCGTGTCCGGGGAAAAGGGGATCCTGGGGGGTTGAGCCGACGCCGGGTGATTGGACCTTTAAGGCCCCCCCGGAAGAGGCAACACACCCCTTTGACCCCTGCTTCACGTAGACGGCACCCCTGGACTGACCTACCCAGGGGAAATTGGCGGTCGCCTTTTCCTATCCCCCCTATCTGATCTTTTAACACGAAATTGTTTTATGCCGGGGTCCACCAAGGCTTCACTGACGTACTTCCGTCACGGATATGACGTTGTTAAAAATTACACGAACAGAATACAAAGAAATGAACCCGAAGAAAAAGTTTCTCAAATTCGGGAGCCCCGCGAGTCGAACTACAACCTCTCAGTCCACGTTGATAGGTACTGGCCACCTAACCTACTGCGCCACCAGCGCATATGGGAAAAAAGTACTTGTGACACGCCTTATATATCTCACACTCCTTCTCTCTGTACCTGCGCTCTTGGTTTGTTGGGGAGGGGCCGCCGTCTACGAGCGGAGAAGAGAAGTACTGCGTTATGACACTAACGAACACCGACAGAGAACGCTTAGGTAGGCTCTCAGCACTACGGTACGGCGCCTCGATGCTAGCATTGGAACGGACGCTGATATCAGGACGCTCTACCAAGGCCACCTAGGTGGCGTTGGCCGTACTCAGTACAGTGGTGCGTGGCCTCCGTAATCAGCTCCGACAACATTTCTGGAGCTAACCTCTGAGGCCACGAGCGATTCGTCTCGGTGATGACGCAGTTACGTGCTTCGTCTTTCGCGTTTTTTTCCCCCCTGTCAGTCCTGTCTTCTAGTATCTTCTTTTACTTCCCCATTTCCGTAGGCGGCTATGTATATGTGTCCTCTCTTGGACACGATATGTTAGGTTATAGCGGCATTGTACGGCTGGCGTCTGCAGCCTTACAGGTGAAGTGCTGCAACGTCCCCTATAGTTGGAATCCATGGTGGGTGGCCGCCATTGCTGCCAAAATACACATAACTGTAATGGAAACAGCTCAATTCCCCCGCCTCCTTGAGGCTGAAAATGATGATGAACATTGAACTGGCCTAACTTAATTTGTGTGCCCTCGCATTAACTTTGTTCATAGCTTGCACAAGATAACTTTTTTTATGACTCATTCTTGAAACATCACTATGACATTGCATGCAATAATGAATTACTCGAGCTTTTTTAGATTTTGTGAATAAGTTGTGAAAATCTGTCTGGAAACCGACGCACTCCATGATCATGTATCACTTGTATTTGTTGCTTCTATAAATCTGCATCAGTAATATGCACATATAATCACATTCATTTCTGAAACAATGAAGCAGAGGAAAGTATAGGGGACAGTATTTGTAGTGATTTAACTGTATGGTAGTAATTATGACATTAAAGCAAACGAATGTGGATAAAAAAATGCCCCCCACCTCCCCGAAGGGGATCGTGAGGGAATGCGAATGCATTTCTTGCGCCGACACCGACTTCTGCCATCGCCTTGAGATGCGCCCAGCCAGCGAACGGTCGAGAGTGAGGCGCGAGCGGACGGGAGAGTGGGGCGCAGGGAGGAGAGAGAGCGAACAGCGAGAGAAGGAGTGGCGAAGCACTGCACCTACCCTCTCCTACACTCTCTCGCACCACATGCTCCGGTTGTTAGGGGCGAGGATAAGTGCGCGCGCCCGCAGCTGTTGCTATGGGAGAGGTAGTGAGAGCGGAGAGATAACACCTGCCGGCGCGCCGTCACCTCCTCAACCTATCCTCCTCCTCCTCCTCCGCGGACACCGCCGGACAACGCCGCCTGACATAGCCCGACTAAGAAATGCATTCGCATTTAAAAAGTAACCTGTCGCCGGCAGGGATCGAGCCTGCGACTTTGAGATTTCGTGTTCTATGCTCTAATTATGATGTGCCTCACAAACAGCAATGAGCCCTTGATAAACACCTTTCCTTCATTCATTTCCGAAAATAACACGTATCAAGCTGATACCTTGTAAGGTAAATAAATATTTATATACTATACCAATGTTATTTTGTGTTCCCACGGTCTTGTTGGTTTGTATTTCTGTGCATGAATAAATGTATGGTTTACATGTACAGTCGTGGACAAAATTTTGTCGTCAGACACAAACGAGGCCAATAGCTCGATAGGTGAAAGTCAAAATCCTGTTGTAGCTCCACAAGCTACGTATACAGCCAATTGCTAGACAGCTTGTAGCGCAATGCCTGGTCAGCGCCGGCCGTGAACCGAAGAGGCCGAGACCGCACGAGTGCCAGAACCAATGTAGAACTTAGGTTCGGCGAGTTGCTGCCGCCACTCAGATATCCGCTACTTTGGTAGGGCTTGCAGTGTGACCGTGGTGGCCAACCAGGCGGCCTCTAAAGGCTGTTGGTTATGTTCGTTGACCACGTTGCTCTCAAACTTTTGTCGGCGACCGTACACCCTTATGAGTGCTCTTCAGCACCCATTAGTTGTAGCACCCTTCTTGCACCCTATTTTACACCCTTCTGATGCATGCACCCTTTGCGTTCCGCTAGTAGGGTGCTGCGGCCCAAACAGGGTGTTCGAAAGGTGCAGTAGGGTGTCGCACCCTTTTTTACACCCTTATGGGTCAGAATTTGTTTGGTGTGACAGCGGCGACGCTGGATTGGCCAAGGTGGTCTTGAGCCGAAGCAGCCGTGGCCTCTGCCCGGGTGGGTCCTTGAAGATAGGTATAAATCACGTTTAACTAGGTAAGGTGGTAGCATAAAATGCAGTGTAAAGGACACACCTTGAACTCATGCTTAAATATGGGACGTCAATTATGCATCAGGCAATGAGCTGTGCGAATATGAACTCCAAAAGCAAAGCTGGTCGCAACCTCTAATAGCTTGTTTTCTTGCCTTCATTGATCAGGGACACCACTTCTACTGCAACAGTGGGAACAGCCGCCAACAAAAGCCGCGTTCTTTCAGAGTCGGCGTAAGCGCATTCGGTGTAGTCGTCCGAGCAGAGGCGGTAGCCGTTGTACATTTGCTTGCATGCCAGCCCCGCGAGGTCTCCCCCTTTTGTCGCAATTCCGGTTTACGTCACGCGTAGAAAATGGAAGAAATCCCACCATGGACATCGATAAGCAACACGTAAACGTGAAACAAATGTTGTGACTGCGATAAAGAGACAAAACATTGTGCCCTAGCGCAGGTCGAAAAGCGAAGCACCGCTAGGGCGTCGCGCAGCTGACTCGAACTCCTCGTAGTAACAACTGCTACGTATATGATTTCGGGGGGCTTCTGCCGTGTTAATACACATTCAAAGGAGGGGATGTCACTACAAGTAAGTGGTCGTTATAATGTTCTAAAACCAAGCCAGTGCGTCGAGGGAGCATTAAAGCAAATTTCGGCAAACATAATTTGCGAGCTTTCTTCCGGTGGAAAAAAAGAAAAGAAGTGCGACCACCAAACGAACCGATACCGAAGTGAAATGTCCATCTGCGCGTCAGCTGGCAACAGTTGGCTCATGACAAACTGTCGACAAGTAGCTTCACAGGCTTGCAACATTACTGAAACATGCGCCGACAAAAAAAAAGTATAGATAGATAGATAGATAGATAGATAGATAGATAGATAGATAGATAGATAGATAGATAGATAGATAGATAGATAGATAGATAGATAGATATAGATAGATAGATAGATAGATAGATAGATAGATAGATAGATAGATAGATACCGCAATGCAACAACAGAAAATTTTGCTGCTCGCCCTGTAGCTTCTTTGATAAGGATAGCGCTTGCTTATTCGTAACGACCTTACAAAAAGTGTGCTTACTTTTCATCCGCCGGGAAAGGAAAAGTTTCTCTGTGTGGTTCTTCCCCGAGTGTTCGCACCAAACAGCGGCGTAGCATGCCTTTTGTCCTTTTCTGAGTTTTTCTGACAATCTGAGCGCGTTCACTCTCACAGAAAACCTTCACCTTTAGGCATACTAGAAAAATTCTACGTGTGCACTTAGTGAAAGCGGCAGGAGCAGACGGACAGAATGGCAGCAGAAGAGATAAGAGCGTAAGCGCCGCCCGTCGTCACAACGAATGGAGCGACTAACTAAACACAGAAAGAAAAACAAAATAGAAAGAACACAGTTTATTTATGAACATATATAGTTGCGTCACTTCACTATATTGCTGCGTAGGTTGGAAAGATAAATCCACATACGGAAAGATTGCTGGATTTTCGCTTGGCTACCAAAATCATGGTGAATCTTTATTTGCAATACCAAAACTAGCCGAAGTATCCGGCCCCTGGGTAAAGCATTGCTTAGGCATGCATAGTACGGAGTAGAAAGGGGGTGGGGAAGGGAAAGTGATAGTGAGGAGTCGCGATGTCAGGTTGAGGAGGAGAGAAAGAATAAGGGGAGAGGGTGAAGCATAGCATAGCCATGTACTGTACAGTATAGCAAGGGGTGAGAAAAATAAGCGTGGGTGAGTACGAGTGATGCAAGGGTAAGGAGGAGGGAAACAAGGAGAGGGTGAGCATAGCAGAGTTTTATGTAGTATGGAAATGCAAGGGCGGGAAAGGGAAGTGAGAGTGAGGAGGAGGGGAAAGGAGGAAGGTAATGCCACCAGCTCCACTGTTTCCTCAGTCTCCGCACCAATAATGCGTAGGTGTGCCAATTTTAACACGATAGAGTTAAATAGTTCGTTTCGCAGGAATTCCGATGTCGGCGGCGGCGTCGTTGTTGTTGAGCGAAAAATCGGCGTTGTCTGCAAGCGAAAATTTTTTATTTATTTATTTAAACAATACTGCAGACCATATTTGGGTCCATGCCGGAGGGCAATACATGAATACATATACACATGAATGGCAATCACAAAGAAAAAAAAACGCAAGAAGAAAGTCATAACTCAATAAGATATACCCGAAGAAATATGAATAACATTATGAATAAAAATGACGTCAGAAGCAAGTAGCGGTAGTAAGAACACATTGCAGGCGCATGAACATTTGCTTAATCCCCGCAAGACACTTGAAATACACAAAATAGAATCACTAAAAATAAGAAATGAAGGATTAGTCAACACGACAACGGCGACAACATTAAGTAGATATATACGTTCAACGCAATCTGCGCTTATGAGTTGTGATAACTGCAGGTTATTCCAATCGGTTATAGTGCGCAGAAAGAAAGAAAATTTGAAAAAGTTAGTTCTGGTCTTATATGGTGTTAAAGAAAGATCGGGACGATGCCGTGTTCGACGTGCTGCAAGCTGTGTCACATAAGCCTGTGGGTTGAGAGAGAAAGAGTTGTTTTAAGTTAGAAAAGAAATTTTAACCTGTCTATTTTCCTTAGAAGCTGAAGTGTCTGAATATTATGTTGTTTCATTACGCTAGTGGGAGAGTAAGTTATTCTATATTTAGAAAAAATGAACCTAACTGCTCTGCGTTGAATCAACTCTAGAGCATTAATCTTAGGGATCCCATACGATGCATGCATATTCTAGTTTCGGTCGGATGAGTGAAGTGTAGGCTAGCATTCTAGTATCATGAGGAGTGTGCTTTAGTTCGTGCCCGATGAAGACCTACCATCTACAGCTGCGATTCGAACCCGGGTCTTTTGAGCGGGAACCGGGTATTGTACCCCTGCACCACTTTAGCGGAGCCGCGCGCGACTCTTAAACGACGACAAAGTGCAGACTAGCGATCGCAGCGCCACAAGCGGCTTGACCCTGTTTGGGCTCCACTTTCTTTACATTGGTGCTGCGGCCGTTCCGAGCACTCTCCTGTTAGAGTACACTTTATGTAGGCGTTCGAGTAGAATATACGCCGATATGACCCTAACTAAAGACGGCGGAAAGAGAAGTATGAGCGTTATTTAACCCTAAATTGTCCCGTTTCAAACCGTAATATCCTGTAATATCCTATAGAGAGAGAGAGAGAGAGAGAGATGAAGAGGAAGGCCGGGAGGTTAACCAGATACTAGCATCCGGTTTGCTACCCAGCACTGAGGAGGGGAAATTGGGGCAAGAAAGAGGGTGTAGAGAGAGAGAGAGAAGAAAAAAAAATGAAAGGAAAAAAATGCACGCACACGCAGGATAGAAAGCGACGCGCACAGGAAGGGCGTTCTGGCTAAAGTCGTTCAGAAAGGCCTATATCCTATAATGTGTGCTGGCAGTATACATTATAGGATAGTTTGAAACAGCCAATGTTACACGTATGAACGTTCCTTTCCTTGCGGCAGTGTTGAAGGCGATGCGCATGGTGCCCGATTATGCTGTCGCGTTCTACTCACGAAGGCGAAGGTCATGCGTCCTGCAAATTTTTTAACTCTCAATGCGCATCAGGGTTTTTATGGCTCGCTTTACCATGTTTGTTCTTTCGAACAACCTTACTAGAAGCATGAGCGCGTCATTTTACTTATGCAAAAACATCTTTCATGCTTCCATGAATGTAATGCTCCTGAAATGCAAGATTTTCTCAGCACCCTGCAAACAAGCAACATATCCTGCACGTGTCGCAGCTTCCAGCTAGGAACGACTGCATTTGCAGCGTGGAAATGAAGTAATAAATAGTGAGATTTTTATGGTTAATTCTAATCTGAATATTAACACCAGTGCCTTTCACTGTCTTCGAATGTCCACCCATAGCTCATTTCTGGTACCCAGCTTTGCTGAGTTTCTGTAGCTGAGCAGCCATCTTCATCTATTCTGGATTCCACAAAAACGCGGTCTACAACACGCATAATTTTATTGTTTATCTGAACCACGCCGTATTTTCCTGTTGTACAAAATCGTTGTTAGTAATCGTGTTTAGTAAAAGGGCAGCATGCTTTTCGTCGTTTACCATGTAAAGTGGTCAGTGCTGTATCGAGTAGGTATGTGCCATAACGGCGTGCTGGGAACTCTCTTTAGTAGAGGTGAGAAAAACGCATGTTGACAGCTTGGGAGCAGAGAGTAGACTCCCGTATATTTACAAGTAAAAAAAAGCTGAAAACACGTCATATGATGTCATGTTACGCAATGGCACACGTTGTTATAGCGCCCTCTTTTGGGCACCGAACAAATCCAGAGAGCGCGACATCAGGAAAAGAAAATGAAGACCGCGCTTGGCAGTGGCACGTGAAGCCACGGCTCTTCTTCCCTGCTCCTTTATACATCTACTGAGAAGAGAAAGAAGATGGCTTTCGCCTTCGAATGGTCTTAGGTGAATGCACAAAAGACCCTGTGAGTTTTTTTCTTCTCGCAACCATACGAGCGCGACAAATCGCTCTAACTCGGCTTCTATTTGACCGATTTGAAATATTTTTGCAGCAATGGATTCGCTAGATGGTAAGGAAGCTTTTTCTGCACGCGGTTTGCGGCGCGCAGAACGAGTGTTCTGACAATGCGGACAAGCGCCAAGGCAAACGAAGTTTGCGGCGCGCAGAACGAGTGTTCTGACAATGCGGACAAGCGCCAAGGCAAACGAAGTTTGCGGCGCGCAGAACGAGTGTTCTGACAATGCGGACAAGCGCCAAGGCAAACGAAGTTTGCGGCGCGCAGAACGAGTGTTCTGACAATGCGGACAAGCGCCAAGGCAAACGAAGTTTGCGGCGCGCAGAACGAGTGTTCTGACAATGCGGACAAGCGCCAAGGCAAACGAAGTTTGCGGCGCGCAGAACGAGTGTTCTGACAATGCGGACAAGCGCCAAGGCAAACGAAGTTTGCGGCGCGCAGAACGAGTGTTCTGACAATGCGGACAAGCGCCAAGGCAAACGAAGTTTGCGGCGCGCAGAACGAGTGTTCTGACAATGCGGACAAGCGCCAAGGCAAACGAAGTTTGCGGCGCGCAGAACGAGTGTTCTGACAATGCGGACAAGCGCCAAGGCAAACGAAGTTTGCGGCGCGCAGAACGAGTGTTCTGACAATGCGGACAAGCGCCAAGGCAAACGAAGTTTGCGGCGCGCAGAACGAGTGTTCTGACAATGCGGACAAGCGCCAAGGCAAACGAAGTTTGCGGCGCGCAGAACGAGTGTTCTGACAATGCGGACAAGCGCCAAGGCAAACGAAGTTTGCGGCGCGCAGAACGAGTGTTCTGACAATGCGGACAAGCGCCAAGGCAAACGAAGTTTGCGGCGCGCAGAACGAGTGTTCTGACAATGCGGACAAGCGCCAAGGCAAACGAAGTTTGCGGCGCGCAGAACGAGTGTTCTGACAATGCGGACAAGCGCCAAGGCAAACGAAGTTTGCGGCGCGCAGAACGAGTGTTCTGACAATGCGGACAAGCGCCAAGGCAAACGAAGTTTGCGGCGCGCAGAACGAGTGTTCTGACAATGCGGACAAGCGCCAAGGCAAACGAAGTTTGCGGCGCGCAGAACGAGTGTTCTGACAATGCGGACAAGCGCCAAGGCAAACGAAGTTTGCGGCGCGCAGAACGAGTGTTCTGACAATGCGGACAAGCGCCAAGGCAAACGAAGTTTGCGGCGCGCAGAACGAGTGTTCTGACAATGCGGACAAGCGCCAAGGCAAACGAAGTTTGCGGCGCGCAGAACGAGTGTTCTGACAATGCGGACAAGCGCCAAGGCAAACGAAGTTTGCGGCGCAGAACGAGTGTTGTGACAATGTGGACAAGCGCCAAGGCAAACGAAGTTTGCGGCGCGCAGAACGAGTGTTCTGACAATGCGGACAAGCGCCAAGGCAAACGAAGTTTGCGGCGCGCAGAACGAGTTCTGTTCTGTTCTGTTCTGTTCTGTTCTGTTCTGTTCTGTTCTGTTCTGTTCTGTTCTGTTCTGTTCTGTTCTGTTCTGTTCTGTTCTGTTCTGTTCTGTTCTGTTCTGTTCTGTTCTGTTCTGTTCTGTTCTGTTCTGTTCTGTTCTGTTCTGTTCTGTTCTGTTCTGTTCTGTTCTGTTCTGTTCTGTTCTGTTCTGTTCTGTTCTGTTCTGTTCTGTTCTGTTCTGTTCTGTTCTGTTCTGTTCTGTTCTGTTCTGTTCTGTTCTGTTCTGTTCTGTTCTGTTCTGTTCTGTTCTGTTCTGTTCTGTTCTGTTCTGTTCTGTTCTGTTCTGTTCTGTTCTGTTCTGTTCTGTTCTGTTCTGTTCTGTTCTGTTCTGTTCTGTTCTGTTCTGTTCTGTTCTGTTCTGTTCTGTTCTGTTCTGTTCTGTTCTGTTCTGTTCTGTTCTGTTCTGTTCTGTTCTGTTCTGTTCTGTTCTGTTCTGTTCTGTTCTGTTCTGTTCTGTTCTGTTCTGTTCTGTTCTGTTCTGTTCTGTTCTGTTCTGTTCTGTTCTGTTCTGTTCTGTTCTGTTCTGTTCTGTTCTGTTCTGTTCTGTTCTGTTCTGTTCTGTTCTGTTCTGTTCTGTTCTGTTCTGTTCTGTTCTGTTCTGTTCTGTTCTGTTCTGTTCTGTTCTGTTCTGTTCTGTTCTGTTCTGTTCTGTTCTGTTCTGTTCTGTTCTGTTCTGTTCTGTTCTGTTCTGTTCTGTTCTGTTCTGTTCTGTTCTGTTCTGTTCTGTTCTGAGCAGAGTTTCCCCTTGCGTGTGTTGGTCGTACAACTAAGTCACCACAACTCTGGCTTTCATTACAATCCAGCCATAGCATTGCACAACGACATGACACATCGACAACCGCACACGTCTTTTATTACGTGTACACGTAAACACTCGCTTTGCTTGTACCATCCTTTGCCCGATCAATCTTCCCGGACCTGAGCGCGTGGACAACCTCCCCACCTCTCCGTGTAAGTCACCTACGAAGCAAATGCACGTCGTAAGCCGTTCACGCCTCAACCGCCGACCTCGAGGTTCCGACCACTGATGCGCAGGAACTGCAAAAAGAAGACACGCATAGCCGCTTAGTGAACAGACGTGTTCAAGTATAATAGACAGATCTGACTCAAACCCAACGTTTAATTTCGCTACATTTACGTCCTACTCAGTGCTTACGCCACGAGCAAATACTCGCACTCAGGTGGGCCGACACTAAAGTGCCTCTATGGACACGTACTCCTCGTGCCTGGCCGCTCCTCGTGCTGCCCAGTTCTCATTATGACAACTTCGCAGTGCAAAGAAACGGGACAACACGATGGGACACATAGCTATAATTGACAGATGCGCTTTTTTGTGTCCTGCTCTTTGTCCCGTTTGTTTGCGCTGCCAAGTTGTCACAATACATCTATACCAACTAGTCCCCCCTATCAACTCTACCGCAGTTCTAACTGCCTAATAACGTCCAATAATTATGACCTGTATAGCGAGGATAAATTTTTTGCCTGTTATGTTCTGCTGCAAGGGCAACTGAATGTAGGAAGTGAAATAGTTATTCCATATGCGCCATTGCTTAAGAATTTGAATACCCAGTATGGTGCACTGATGCTTGCATGGTCAAACCATTCACAGGCCGAACTACCCGTGAGCAAGTGGTGGTGCTGAAGTTTTAGCACATTCCTTAGGTGAATGTATTTACTCACCAGTCCGATATTTCCTCAAGCCTTCTTTGGTTCCGGTGCTGGTGTGGTGGCTGGAACGTCTCGCTTGCGGCGAGAACGCAACTCGCTAATATGAACGGTCGCTCGTGCATAACGAAAGAACATCTGCAGCAGCCCATGCGCCAGAGTGAGAAGGAAGCCGCAGGAAGCCGCTGCGAAGCGCTGTCGAAACAGTTGAAGGCCTGGGCACCGCAGCACACGAGGCGAATTTTGCTGCACTCCGGATTCTGTGAAAGGAGACGAGCCCGCATATGATTACAGTGACAAAAACAAACTACGTCGTTGATGTCTTAAGGACGTAAATCAGCTTCAATTTTAACGTTGAGCACCTTTACTGAAAGAGTTACCAGTTTTGCAGTAGGTAACTGAATACGTAAGGGTGCGAGGAGGTTCGGCTTCCCAGTCCAAATGAAGCAAAGTAGGAGGATAAAGTACGTAATATAAGTCACAACGTGCCAGATCTAACATAAGACTGGAGCTTATTTAAGAGTCGGTGAAGTTAGTGGGTACGCTGCGACTTCAGACATTGTAGAAGGTTAACATCTAGCATGTTAGCGAAAGCTAATTGGTGACTCACTATTGTTCCCCGAAAGAGAGCTTCCCCTTACGCGAAACTATTCGGACAGTCTGCTCAGCTGGACTTTTCGCCAACCTTGCGGCTTCACCCATTCAGTTTTAGGAACTGCAAATATAAAACTGATTCGTGACCAGGCATGCTCATGTGACATCGACAGATCTTAGTCGAACTTGACGTTTACTTCCTATTGTTAAGGCAAGCCCCGCGTAGGTATGGCGCCAGGGACCACATTTTAAACTGCTACCATTACGCCCGGCAAGACGTACCGCGTCGTATGCTCGCACAACTTCGCATATCTCAATTTCCTAAACGTTGTAGACACCATGGAAGAAATGCCCGGCTTAAGAATCCTCCAGCACCAATTTGTCTCAAAAGATACTAATAAAGACTGAAGAAAGAAGAGTGGAAGTTTTACAATGCCAATTCCGCACAACATGGCACCACACGGGCCCACCAATGTTCTGCGTTGCTACAGTAAATGTCAACTACCACCGCAGGCTAATGCTCGTAACCAGGTGTCTCATTACAAATATGCCTCTGTATGATGGCGTACTCCGCAAGCAGAGTCAAGATGAAAACGTCTAACTGTGCAAGATTTGCACCTTATTAGGAAAGTGAAGAACTTTCGCCGCCTACATTATATTGCCGCTGTAAAAACAAACTGCCGAAAAAAATCATATTCCGAATGAGTCAGCATTTAGAAATTTCACTTTGGTTTTTCTAGCATCTAATGCACAGACGCTTGCATAATTAAACCACACCCAAGGGAGTAATGGTGCTCAAGTTATATAGCAGTAAGGTTATATAGTAATATAGCATTTAAATAACACATTCATGAATCTATTTACACACCGGATTTTGACCTTCTTGACTGCTTCAGTTCCAGTGCTGCTATGGTTGAACGTCTCGCTTGCGGCAAGAACGCAACTCGCTTCATGGCCGGTCGGTCGTACTGAACACATCACGTTCTCCTGCAGTCCATGTGCCAGACTGAGAACTAACCAAGCACGCTGGTATATAGTGCTCAGAAAGGTACTACGAATGGCCGTCGTAGAGTTGAAGTCCTGGGAAACGTGGGGGGAGGACGGGAATCCTCCTGCACTCCCGATGCTGGGAAGGAGACAAGCACGCATAATGTTACAGGTGAAAGAAAAGGCTACAAAAAGAAAGAACGTCTTTGCTGCAATAAGATGACAAATCAAGCGATACAGTCGACTTTCCAAAAAGATTTATAATCAGATAACCTGAAAAGCTGGGATTACAGAAAGAATCTTGCGACAACAGAGCGCGAAATCATGCGATAACATTGGGTCGATTTATGCCTTGACGATCTGTTACCAGTTTTAACGCGTAACAGCGATGGCAGAGCGACCGGACGTTCACAGGCACTGGAATCTTGCGGGAGCAGCTTGTCGTTTACAATTAGCGGCCCTGTTGAAATGGAAACAATTTTAGTAGTCAAAGGCTGTTGGATGCCGGCGCCGAGATGCGACAGAAACGCCTATATCTGCTCTTTCTTCCGGTTGGTCTCTTTCACCATTGTAAGCCAACTCGCACGCATAAAACTTCACTACCGGAACCCACCTGGTCGTTTCAGCTGTTTATGCCGGTATTTGTGTTGGTGCAATGTTTACTCTAACATTACTATTAGCCGATGACGTCAAGAGAACCCCGGGCCTCTGCAGTCGGAAAAGCGGGAGCGTGAAAAACTGGAAGCAATTCGTCGATACCAAAGATATTGCCAGGTCAAGACAAAACTCGTTAAAAGGGTCATTCCACGCCAAACGTCCCAAACATTGCGCTCGACCCCCTCCAATTGTATTGTAAAAAATTGTGGACGTTCATATCAATGCACTATTTGCCCTCGGAAAGTATTTTTTGGAAAAAAAATCTTTTTTGTCTATTACAGTGATTTGAATTTTGCCGTAGTGGGTGAAACCTAGGTTGCGAAAAAATGCTCTAAAAATACAATACCTCACGGAACGCCTTCAAAATCTGCTATTCGCTTGAAAAGGAATGGGACTATCCAATTATCACCCATTGACGACCATTACTATGTCTCGCGACGTGCTTTGTGGTGAAGAAATGCTGCAATTCTGCGCCCATTTTGATTATTTTTTTAAAATTCTGCGAATATTACAGACACAATAG
>JALIZH010027372.1:0-20481 GCA_030522465.1 Rhipicephalus appendiculatus
CCATAAACTGCCCTTTAAACGCCAGTGTAGTCGACATGCATAGTGAGCCCACGATTTGCACAGTGATACTCCATTTACAAAAAACACGTCGATGTACCCCGTATTGCGTGTCTCAATCAAAAAAAAAAAATGCAGCATAGACAGGTAAGCTCGCTGACTGCTTCGATCGCATGAAACCGATTCCCACAATGCATGGGATCTGCCGAATTTCAAGTGCGAAGCATTTCTTTGCATACTACAGACACTTTTAGCGTGTCTATATACGTATCTACCTATCTATCTAGCAGCCTACGTCTGGGTGCTCTCGTGATTACCCCCTTAAATTGGGGTCAACCGAAGTTAGTACGGGAGGGTAAGATTTTTTTTTTGAAGTCTGAAGTTTGAAGTTTACTGTAACATCTTGAAAATACAAGTGACATGGTTCATAGGTATTACAGAAGGAAGTCCGGAAGTAAACACTGTCGGGGGACCTCCTAGCGATATTGTATGGATTTAATACAGGGCAGGCAAGTGGCAAGCACAAGAAAAATGTCTTTTCTATAGAAACCATCGTGAGAGCGCAACTAAACATGACACACAAGAAGAGGAAACAGACGAGGACAGGCGCACACTACCAGCATATCGCAAACACAAAGTCGAAAAAAAAACAACACAAAAAGACAACAAGAAAAACGGGAAACATAATTCAAAAGGGTGAAATGCAACAGTAGTACAGAAAGCAAAACAATAATACATATTAAAAGAACTAGGTTTGACGAATATCACTCGCTGGTCATAATATGAATAATGTGACAACCTCGTCGCGCACGTCGTCAAACCCTTTCCACCAGACAGAGAGAGAGAGAGAAATAGCATTTATTTATACATCCGGCGTGTAGGAAGTCCCCGCCTCGCAGGGCGCAGATGTTCCCTTTCCGCCAGACTCGTGTGGCACATACCGGTATACCACGGGCGGGTATGTGCCACAGGAGATTGACAGTTTATATCTACCCAGGAGCGGCAAGAACGGACATTGGTAATTTTAACGTGAGGGCGTTAAGAAAAGGCTGACATCGGCAGCGTGGACCCGACGAATGCAAAAAATAAATGTCAGGGTCCCAGCAGGAATCGAACCCCGGCATTCCGCGTGGCAATCAAGTATTCTAGCACAGAGCCATGTCAGGTCTCGGAACTGCTTTTCAAATAGACCGTAATGTTCGTGAAATGTCAATTGTGGTTGCAGTGCCGGCAATACAATTTTATAAACATTACATGTACTCCTATGATACAGCCGTCACGTCGGGTTAACGTCAATTGCGGTTAAGCGCCATCCACTGAAGTTGATTTATGTAGCGCTGTCCAGGGCTACCATCCTCGCGAGCACAAGCGCTACATATCAGCTTACCGCTTCTGGTGTTTGCTATTACCTATGTTGCTCTTGGCATCGTTACGCAACTGTAAACAACCGGTTATATAAAACATATGCAACAGTTCAACATAGGTCTGTCCGTACAACATTTTACGTATCTTTAGCGTCATTTCGTAACGTTTCGCTCAATGAAATAATTACAACAGAGTCACCGTCCCTCCGCCTGCTTCGCATAACACCGATTCCCAAGGTATGTGGGATCTGCCGAATTTTTTTAATGAATGACTGCACTTTTGCTTTTTCGTAATATGCACTACACTTTCTTGCATATATCCACACTTGTGTACACAGCGGTGCATTGTTAAAGGGAACATTGGAGCGTTTGGCGCCGGCTGATGTTCTGATGTTCCTTTTTACAGTAGACCGCTGTGTACATTATAATTGTCTTGTTTGCTTAGTCGGAATAGTGCGTCTGGTGCGTGCTTATTAAATGCGAAGCATTTCTTAGCGAACTTCGGCGAGTTTGAGCGTATCTGACTATCTATCTATCTAGCCGCCTACGACTTTGTGCTCTCCTGGCCGTATCGTTAATGGGATTTATACCAAATTTGGTATGGCATAACATGACCGTATGACGAACATAAATGGCTGGTCATATCATGAAAATCATGATTAATTGTCATGAAAAGTATGATTTACATGCCACGCTCATGGGGCGTTCGCGGCCGTTTCGTTAGCTTGATATACACCAAATTTGGGATTGAGTGACGTGACTGTATGACGAACATAAATGGCAGATGGTAATATGCAAATAAGGACGTGCATGTCATGAACAACATGATTTGATTTACATGCCACGCTCATGGCGAGCTCGCGGCCGTTTCGTTAGCTTGAGATACACCAAATTTGGTATTGAGTGACATGACTGTATGACGAACATAAGTGACAAGTGGTAATATGGAAATCATGACTTGTCATGTGCGTCATAACTTACATGCCACGCTCATGGCGCACTCGCGGCCGTTTCGTTAGCTTGAGATACACCAAATTTGGTATTGAGTGACATGACTGTATGACGAACATAAGTGACAAGTGGTAATACGGAAATCATGACTTGTCATGTGCGTCATGACTTGCATGCCACGCTCATGGCGTGCTCGCGGCCGTTTCGTTAGCTTGAGATACACCAAATTTGGTATTAAGTGACATGACTGTATGAGGAACATAAATGACAAGTGGCAATATGGGAAATCATGACATGTCATGAGCGACATGACTTGCATGCCATGCTCATGGCGCGCTCGCGGCCATTTCGTTAGCTTGATATTCACCAAATTTGGGATTGAGTGACGTCACTGTATGACGAACATAAATGACAAGTGGCAATATGGAAATCATGACATGTCATGAGGCACATGACTTGCATGCCAAGCTCATGGCGTGCTCGCGGCCGTTTCGTTAGCTTGAGATACACCGAATTTGGTATTGAGTGACATGACTGTATGAGGAACATAAATGACAAGTGGCAGTATGGAAATCATGACGTGTCATGAGCGACATGACTTGCATGCCACGCTCATGGCGCGCTCGCGGCCATTTCGTTAGCTTGATATACACCAAATTTGGGATTGAGTGACGTCACTGTATGACGAACATAAATGACAAGTAGCAATATGGAAATCATGACATGTGATGAGGGACATGACTTGCATGCCACGCTCATGGCGTGCTCGCGGCCGTTTCGTTAGCTTGATATACACCAAACTTGGTATTGAGTCACGTGACTGTATGACGAACATAAATGACAAGTGTTAATATGGAAATCATGACTTGTCATGTGCGTCATGACTTGCATGCCACGCTCATGGCGTGCTCGCGGCCGTTTCGTTAGCTTGAGATACACCAAATTTGGTATTGAGTGACATGACTGTATCACGAACATATATGACAGGTCCTAACATGTAAAACATGACATGCAAATTATGTAAAGCATGATTTGCTCCTTCCTGGCTGCTTCGCATTACATCGATTCCCACAGTGCGTGGGATCTGACGGCTTTTTTATCATTATTGCTATTATTATATCACTGTTATTGTCAGCTTGTCAACCACAACTTTTCTTTAAAAAATCAAGAATATGTGGTATTAAAGACGTAGTGCATTGTTTATACTCATCGCATTTGTACTTACATTTATTCAAAAGCCCTCCGGAACCTCCCAGTAAATACGCCAATAAAAACGGTGTGATCAGCAAGTTTCGTTGAAAAGAAAAAAAAGTGGGCGATTATATAGCGTAGACTATCCCGCGTTGTTTCCTTCCGCAATGGTCGTTACCTGTTGGTGATTGGTCGAAACTTCCTGTGTCACACAGCATGTGCTCGTGACACGAGGCAACAAATGATGCGACAATGATCCATCGCGTAATGATAATTTATGCACCACTACGTAAAAAATAAGCGAATGAACTATTTTCAATGCGGCATATTGTTGGCCGTTGGTTCTTCGGCATTCGTCAAAAATGTTTGGTGTGCCATGAGATCACCTGCTTATTATACGACGTCACGAATCTGCGAAATGTCGTGGTGTTTATTACGACGCGTGCTTACTGAACAGCGTATTCATATGCCGAACGATGGCTAAACTTTTTTGGCAGCTGGAGCCGGACACTGTCTCCTTTCGAACGCAATCAAAAAGGCTGCCCGCCGATCACATGGGAAGCGGCTAATTATAGCAGCTGGCGAGATAATTCATATGCGTATAATAAAAGTTTTCAGTGGTAATATAACGATGTAGAGCCTTTTCACGTCGAAAGCCGTGAGCGCACGCTTTGAAGCACAACTGTCGGACTGGAGCGATGCGGCGCCTGGGACTCGTATAAACAAAAACCGAGCTGCGGCCGCGCGGAATGCCGGTGGTCGGCACTTACGAAGTTAGCTCGGCTGCCTTCGGCGAGCTGTTCCTGGAAGGCCCCGGCTTACGAAGTGCGTTGTGGCCCGACGACCACCGGTCCTCTAAATCACAGCGGCTGGAGCCGTCCGTGCCTGGACCGTGTGAACGTGACTTTCGGTCGACAAGGCCGTGCATGAACATGAGAACACTCCGAGCAGCGAGTGTGTTTTGCTGTTTTCTTTTTTAGCAGCGGAGTTGCCTAACTAAGCTGAGCGTTAGTCCGTCCGTCCGTCGCGGACAAAAAAATGCCCCCCACCTCCCCGAAGGGAATCGTGAGGAAATGCGAATGCATTTCTTGCGCCGAGAGTACACGGCGTGGTAATTTTAATTGCGTAAATTCGCCTTCACCGACTTCTGCCATCGCCTTTAGAGGCGCCCAGCCAGCGAACGGTCGAGAGTGAGGCGCGAGCGGACGGGAGAGTGGGGCGCAGGGAGGAGAGAGAGCGAACGGCGAGAGAAGGAGCGGCGAAGCACTGCACCTACCCTCTCCTACACTCTCTCGCACCACATGCTCCGGTTGCTAGGGGCGAGGATAAGAGCGCGCGCCCGCAGCTGTTGCTATGGGAGAGGGAGTGAGAGCGGAGAGATAACACCTGCCGGCGCGCGGACACCGCCGCGGACAACGCCGCCTGACATAGCCCGACTAAGAAATGCATGCGCATTTAAAAAACCTCGGTCGGGTGTGCGCCCCGAGTACAGCAGACGCGAGCGTTTAACGAAAACTCTGCCTGGCAAAGTGGAGAGGAGGAGGGAAAGAAGGACATGAGATGAGTGGCGGAGAGGAGGAACATGAGAAGTAAGTAAAACGACATCAAATGACTTCGTGAGCAGAAGCTCTGTCGGTCGTACGCAAAAGCTATCATCATCATAAGCTCAATAACTCGGGCGGCACTTGCTGTCTTCGTCCTCTTCATCTGCTTCGTTCCCAAGAACACGTGCGCCGATTTGTTCCAGCGTGGGATGCAATAACACTTATGGGCGAGAAAACGACTACAGAGCGATAGAAAGACAGAGAGGGAGAAGAAAACAAATAGAAATATTGAGAATAAAGGCGTAAAAAAGATAGAAAGAGAGAGAAACAAATAGACAAAGAATGAGACACAGCCAAAAAAAAAAAGAGGAAAAAAACAGAGAAAAACAAACAGAGAGAAAAAAGAGCAAGCAAGAAATAGAGAGAGGAAAAAAATATGGAAAGAAACAGAGACGAAAAAAAAGAGAAAGAACAGGGAGAAAGAGAAAGAAAGGGAAGAATAAAGAAAGAGAAAATTAAAGAGAAACAAGGCCGCCCAGCTGCGCTCTTCCTTCAGGTTTAGCACCATCATGCAGTAGTGCAATAAGCTCAGTGAGCTTGAAACGGTTGTGAAAGTGACTACCATTTATGCGTCAGTACCAGCAACCAACTCTGATAATGAACGCCTGCTTGTACTCATTTTTATTCTCACCGCATGGCTGGTAGTTCTAATCCTTTTAAGGAAAATCATGCAAGACGCAGGAAAAGAGTGTCATTTCTGCATCAGCGCAAGAAACGTCTGCGCGGAATGGTTGCTAAAATCAAGAATTCATGCTTTAATCTCAGCAATCATGATTTTATGCGGTTTTTTTTTTTCATGCGCTTATTTACATTTCCACCGAAAGGCTCTTCCCACTTAGTCATTTAAACAAAAACGACACAGGCTTTTCAACGCACACAAGCACACGCATGGCTACTTTTGGCCAAATTTACTGCTCTTGGCTCCAGTTGGTTATCTTTTTTGCTTGTTTATTCAATTCCTTGGCAATTTTTCGTCTTTTCGACCTTGGAATAGGAACGAACGGAAAGTGTAATCATAACATGGCGTGCGCTCTACACGTGCGGGCGGTGATAGTACATTACGATGACTTCATTGTAATGGTAATTATACTTCTGCCTTGGGACAGCTAGCGTAATCCCGCGTTTGCTTGCTACTCTGTTTGAGACGCCGCCGCTGTGGCCATAGCGGTATTAATGTCGCAACCTGCGCCTCCACCTTTTCACACGGCGAATTCGAAAAACACTCGCGCATTCACTTTTAGGGGAGCCTCGGATAGTTGAAATCTCTTCACGCGAAAAAATAGTTTACGAGCGTTCCCGAAAAGGTGTTCCTTGTAAGTTTCGTTGAGGCGGCAGCGGCGCGAGTTGACGGGCCACGCACCTCCACAGAGATTGGCGCCGTGCCGTCTTTGTCGCCGTAACAAGCGCTCGGCTGTCGCGGGACTCGTGTCTACCCTCTTCCATTATGGGTCATCACTCGTACTTAAGCTTGTCCTCCAACTTTCCCCGTTGATAACTCGATCCTCCGTCTCCCGCGGCTGTCTGAAACGTCTGAGCTCTTTTCCTCCCCTTACTTGAATATTCCCGGATGCCGCTTCCGCTGATAGGGGTGCAACAAATCTTGGCTTGTCAGTGTTTGACTACGAAAAGAAAGAGAGAAAAAGAAAAAAAAGCAAGAAAACCTACAGTGAAGCAGGCTGGCGAATGCAAACTGGTGCCAAAGCGGGTTGGAACGATGGCTCCCTTTCTGTAGCTTCTTCAAAGAGGACTCGCTTCCGCCACCATCGCCAGCTTGTTTTCTGTCATCATTCCGCGTCTGCCTCCCTTCCTCGTTTCCCGCCTGTATTTTGTTTATTTTCTTTTTTTCAGCGACTCGGCTCGGGGCGTCCGCGCTTCATTGTCTCCACTGCAAAGGATGCCGCACTGCCCGTTGCAATGCTGGAGCCCCGACCGCTGATTGTGAACATATGCCTGCTGAAGACGCGGGCAATCCAAGCGGTGGACGGGAAAAGGACCGCGCGCCAACTTCCTCTTTCCTTTCTTACCCGCGAGCTGTGTAAACGTCGCAAGCTGTGCAGCAACTCAACACACACACACACACACACACACACACACACACACACACACACACACACACACACACACACACACACACACACACACACACACACACACACACACACACACACACACACACACACGCACACGCACGCACACACACACACACACACACACAAGCACGTGTGCATAGAGAGGCGAACGTTCACACGCACAAACGCACGCAGGCAAACAAGCTTGGGTTGGGACTGAATGTGTTGCATGCGCTTTTTCTTTCACAAGTCGCGTACTTACAATCGACTGAGCATTGAGGACCACGTGATTAAAACGACTTATGTGGTTTCTCTGCGCTCTTTACAAGACAAATACAGCTTTTGCCGTAACACAGTTGCTTAATGTTCGGCGTATTTATATCTCGACAAATGTGCCTACGAATTTCACCGCGGAAGAAAGTCCGAGTAGCTCCAATACGGCTACGAAAGACATGCTCATGGGCTTATTCGTACGATGCTCTTTCTGTGTAGTTTGGTTCTTCTGACGTGAAAGGCACGGTATACGAAAGGCTGACGCTTTTTTTCTTGTTTTACACAAAGAAAACTCTGCATGGGCTTCCTATTTTATGTTGGTTTAGCAGTGACAAAATCGTGGTGGTTGCTTTTCTAGAATATTCGCATTCCATTCGAGAAGGATTTCCTTTCGAATATCATTTGGAGCTGTAATCGTTCTTACGGCCTCAAAACGAAATCACAAAATTCGCATATAAGCGCGAGTTGAGTGCTGTGAATACTCCAGCAAGCTAAATAGACTGTCAATTTTGTTATCTTCAAGTCGGGAGCGTTCCCTTTCGCAGTGAACAGCTTTGTAGGTCCACTTAACAATGTGCCACAAATCACCAAGGGCGCATACGCGTCGGAGCGTCCGTAGAATACCAGGGGGTTGACATTTTGACCTGGCGTGCTACGTGCCGAAACCACGATACGATAGATAATGAGGCAGCCATAGTGAGGAACGGCGGATCTATTCAGCCACCTGAGGTTATTTTTGTGTTTTTCCATTCCATATTTATAAAAAATGAAACCACCGCCGTCGAAAATCTGTCGCTATTGAAAACGAAATTCTCGGAAGAAACGGAATGTTCTATCCCCAAGACAGCGAAAACGGCACTTCCCTTCGTGCGAGCTACGAGCGCGCCCTTCTCGACATCACAAGTAAGGTGTGGGAAAAAAAAGCGAGGCCCTGGCCGTGCAGTCTACCAGAGGAGACGACACAACGCCCCTCCACGCCATTACAAAAAAAGAAAAAAAAGACCCTCCTCCTCTGGTGGCGCCGACAAGTTCCCCTACTTTTAGGGTTTTTTAGGGGTGTCGCGAATAAGTTACGAGCTGTTAGTTTAATGACACCGGGACAACGAAGGCCAAAAGACGCCAGATTAATTATTTTCCTGATGTCTAATTGTGGGATGGCCGTTGGTACGTGAATGTCGAGGCGTGAAGATGTTGCGATATACTTTATGAACTTGTCATAGGTTGCCACTTTACAACAATCTTTGGGACGTAAAACCCCAGATATTATTATTATTATTATTATTATTATTATTATTATTATTATTGTTATTATTATTATTACTTTACAATAATCAGTTCACCGTATACTATCGGAATCTGCACGTTTTAATCCTGTAACCATCTTACCGCATGCATCAAGCAACTCGCACAGCTAATACGGTTTCGAATCGTGGTGCATTATAAGCACGGAACGGCACTGCTGTAGCGTACATGATATGATTTAACAGTTATTGCGATTGCTGTCAGCGCTAAAACCGCCAGTTGCGTATCCGAAGGTTGTTTGAGCACCACTTGGGACAGGGAATCAACAGGCATAAATCACGGGGGGGGGGGGGGGGGGGGGTCCCGTCCATGAAATTTTTCTTTAAACATCACATATTTAAATTTATTCATCGTTAAGGTTCAACTTTTGTAATGCCTGTGTATATTATAGAGAGTACGTGTGTTCAATAACCCTCAGATGCAGAAGCGCGTGCGCAGGGTTCCCCTACAGGGGGGGGGGCGAAGGTTCGTCGCAGCGCCCCCCCCCTCCCTATTAGGTCAATCTATGGGGCTGACTTTGCGCCCCCCCTGTCGCCCCCCCCCTACAATGTACAGGGCTGGTTTTGCGCCCCCCCCCCTTCATCGCCCCCCTGCACCCCCCCCCCTCCCCCCGCAGCACGCCTATGCTCAGATGTGTCAGACCATTGAAATCGCAACTGCCGCTGGAGCGGTTTCCGAGAAGACTTAATAGAACAATGCAGAATACGTGAGCTGGGAACTCATGTTCGTTATTCAACTTGATTTCTAAGCGTGATCTTAATTTTTATAAAAGTAAAAATAAAATTCGGCAGAACCCACATACCATGGCAATCGATGCGAAGCGTGCGGAAGGAAGGTTACTGGTGTGTAATTTTTTTATTGAGCGAAACGTTACGGAATTACACTGAAGATATGTACAAATGTTGTGCGCACAGACTTATACTGAACAGTGGCATATGTTTTTTTTTTTTGTCCGTCAAGAAAAAAAAAAACATCCAGGTCTCGAAAAAAATCATTAGACTGTCCCGCTTGTGCTGGCCCATATACACACAGTATCCTCAACCTAAAATAATAATAATAATGCCTTTTATTTCTTCAAATAAAGCAGTAAATGTGGCTAGGCCTGCCAAAGCCAATTGGAGGCTTGAGCGGCAGAGCCTGGCAGACAGAAAACAAAACCGAACGCGTTACATGATTGCAGTTAATGACACAAGAGAGATATAACATAATAACGTGCACATTAGATTAGAAGCAATAGGGCATATAAAAAGGTAATCATCCCCATTATACAGTACTTACAAAAATTGAATATAAACAGTTGTTTACAGTTGCGTAACGATACCGACAGCAACATCAGTATTACCAACACCAGAAGAGGCAAGCCGATATGTAGCGCATGCGCTTGCAAGGATGGTAGTCCTGGATAGTGCTACGTAGACCAACTTCAGCGGATGGCGCTTAAGTATACAATTGACGTTAACCCGACGTGACCGCTGTATCATAGGAATACGTAAGTAATGTTTATAAAATTAGATAGCCAGCACAGAAACCTGCGTTCAATACCCCTCAGCGCTGTGAAACTACTGAAGTTGCAACTGCCGCTCGACCTGAGTGACGGTTCACTAACATTACGCCTGCATAGGGTCTTTTTCCAAAGAAGTTTCGAGACCTGGCATGACTCTGTGGTAGGATACTCGATTGCCACGCAGAAAAGCTTGGGCTCGATTCCTGCTGGGACCCTGATGTTTATTCTTTCTATTCGTCGGGTCTACGCTGCCGATGTAGGTTTTTCTTAACGCTCTTGCATTTAAATTACCATTGGTCTCAACTCGCCGTTCCTGGGTAGATATAAAAGATATAAACTGTCAATCACCTGTGGCACATACCCGCATACCGCGGCCTGTGATATACAGGTATGTGCCACACGTGTCTGGAGGAAATGGTTTGACGACGTACGCGACGAGATTTTCACGTTATTCATGTTCATGACCAGCCAAACATATTCGTCAAGCCCTCTTACTCTCCCATACTAATTTTGGTCTACTCCAAGGTTAAGGTGGTGATCACGAGAGCGCCCAGACGTAGGCCGGCAAGGCAGATAGATAGATAGATAGATAGATAGATAGATAGATAGATAGATAGATAGATAGATAGATAGATAGATAGATAGATAGATAGATAGATAGATAGATAGATAGATAGGAACACTCAAAGTGCGTGCAGTCCGCTAAGAAATTTTTCGCATTTAAAATCTATATTTATAAAAACAAGATGGGCGCATGGCAAGATAGGCGTACCCTCTCTTGTGATTTTGCTGGATTTACGCCACTGCAAGACAGAAACGCACATGTTCAATAAAGCGACGAGTAGTGGTCTCATACATACGCATCTGTGACATAGTTCGAAAAGGCATCATGACATTAACGTGTAAAATTACAGAAGCGAAGCCACGCGTATTCGTGCCAGTCACGGTAATATCGAAACCTTTCATGACCATTTTTGGATTACACCAAAAATATTCATGGGCCATTTTGCTATGTGAAGGTGGATGACCACGGAGGCGGCACTGAATTTCGACGGAAGGTACGGGAAGTCCCCTTCGAGTTTTGCGTATGCTCGTTTTCCACTTGAGCAGTCCGCGCCTTTTTGCCACGACGTGTGTTATGACTTGCCGCATGCACTTGCCGTTTCGTGAACGACTTCGAAAAGCCATTTGAGCCGCATACTTTTTTGCCCTTATCCTCCGTTCCTGGCTATTTTAGTTGACCAGTGGTGAATAGCGGCCTTTGTCCAATTTGGGTGCCGCATACGTTGGTGTTTGGCGCCCCTGTTATGATGTCCTCATTTTAAGTACGGAGCACTTTTTTGGCTCGGGCTGTCGTATGCCGTCGTCGCTTGGCGTAACGCAGGGCAAAAAAAAAAAAAAAAAAAAAAAAAAAAAAAAAACCAGGTATAAAAACAGAAAAAAGAGCAAGCAATCGAGAGAGAGAAAGAAAGGGTAAAAATAGGAAGAAAAATAGAAATAAATAGAAATAAAGACAAGAAAGAAAAAAAACAGAAAAAAACTGGAAAAAGAGAAAAAGAAAGAGAGGAGGAAAGAAAACGAGACAAGCGAAGAGAAATAAAGAAGGCTGCCCAGCTACCGCACTTTCAGACTTGGGACCACCAGTGCGAAGCTGCCTTAATTTTTTTACTGGACCAGTGGTAAGTAGTGGGGTTGGCCCAATTTCTGGGTCGCATATACCTGCTAAGGGTTTTCTGTCGAGCAGGCTAATTGTTGACAAGGTTAACTATTCGCAAAGTTACGACATCCTCATATTTCCTATCCCCCTCAGGGTCGCAATCATGTCAACCAATAGTTCGCCAGCTGCCGTTGGAGCTGAATCTCGGTGGCCATGGCTGCTTTTAGTATTTAAAATTTGAAGGTAAATGCCGTTCGTGATGATTATCGTCTGTTGAGTAGGTAACTGTTCGCGGAGTTACGAATGGTCTAGTTACAGCTCCGTTGAAAGAAGCTACACACGCCGATGAGACACGAAACCTATAGATCGTCTAGCTTTTCACGTTCGCTTTCAAGATAGAGAATCTCTTTCTGCGAAAATTCCAAAGAAGCAGTTAGTAGAGAGTATTAGTGCCGGGGATCAGCCCCGGGTGTACGCAGGCTCTTGCGTTCCTTTGTATTCTCGGTGGGTACAGCTTGGAGTACAAAGGAACGCAAGAGCGTGCGTACGCGGGAGGCTGGGGGTACCCGGCACTAAAACTCTCTAGTATGATGTATGCGGAGGCGGGGTGTTGTTGTGTGACCAGTGTATGCGAGTTCCTGCAAAGCGCAGAGCGAATTCGCACGCTGCTTTCCGGCCACTTACCGCAAAGGAAGGACGCGGGTCGCGCGGGGGCTCCGCGAAAGGGGGAGGCGGGGGACCGCCACGCAGGGAAAAGAGAGGCGACTCTGTGGTTTGGCCGTTGAAGAGCAGAGCCGCCAAAGACCGCCCGCTCGCTTGGAACAAAAGGGAAGAGATAAGAGCTGAACGGGAAGCGTGTCGCGCAGATGGGGCGACGCGACGCACGGCCGCCTGGTTTCAGTGTTACTGCTTTGGCATCCGCGCGCGTACCTTTGAGAATGCCGTAAGAAAACGAAAGTAGTTTTGCGACCGCTTCGCCGGCTGCGACCGAGGGATGTTTTTGTGTGCAGTCGCCCTCGGCCTTGCAATTACGGCATTTGGAGCGTTCAAGCGATCCGGCCCCCAGCTGCACGGGATGACCGAATGTCCTTGGGCTGGCGGAACATCTCACTGTCGCGTACACTTATGGTCATTGGCCAGGGCCTGGCAACATTCTCTCCGGTATTGGGGCGGCTTCCTGAAAGAGATGTTTGGTGCGCGGGCTGGTTGAGCTCGAGCCTGGCCTCCGGCGCCGGTGGACGTCAAGGCCGATACTCGGGCTGTAACGTAGGGGAGAGTGTGATGACACGTGTCGCGTTGTGAACATATACCCTCGCATGTTCTATACTTGTAGATTGTGACGTGCCTTTTACCAATCGCGTGTCTGCCATGAAGGCGTTTGTGCTGTTGGTTGATGTGATTTGAACCCGGCACGTGTGATTGCCTTGTTTGTGACTCTTTGTCTAACTGAAGGTTTCAGAGATGTCTTTGATGTGAGAAAAGAGCGGAAGTTCGGCCTTGGACCCGGCCAGACACCTGAGAGTTGCAATAAAGCGCTTCTTTACCGGACAACGGCTCTTCCTTTGCGTTGTCACTGTGCACTCGAGCCATCGAGGGGCGCCGATTTCCTACCTCAAACACTTTCTCTCCGTAGCTAGTGTTGAAATTAGTAGAGGAATAAAGGGAAAAGGAAATGAACTGAAGCCGTACTCACGCTACCTCAGGTGATTCCCCCTTTACCTCAACGATCTCCCGCGTCAGTGCAACACATTTCAGTCATTCTAATTAAAGAACAAGTGCAGACTTAAACAGTAAGGGCAGAACAGGGGTTGCCAACCCTACGGTAATTGCCCTACTTGTAGGGTATTTTTGGAATTTTTCGGCCAGCGTAGGGTAGCAGGGCGGGGACGTAGGGCAATTTCAACATTTCGCTCGTCACTGATCAGTGAAAAATGCAGAAGATCCGCGTGACATATCCGAAGGTTACATTCCTGGAGAGATACGAATTGGAATTGTCTTAACGGGACCCTGAAACGGTTTTGACGATTTTGTACAAACACATTGAGCCAGTAGACCAAGTCCTAAGGCTCATTTACAGACTAATTTAAGCTCTCTGCGTACACTGTGTAATTGATTACAACGCTATAAAGCTGCGAATCGCTGCAGATCACTGCGGCTCAGCCCAACGCGTTTTCAACCGCCCCTCCCGAGTATGACACGCATTCTGCGCACGGTCTGATTGGCTGCGATGTGCGCGCACGAAAAATTGGCTGGTAGGGTGGCGGCACCTGTTGGAGCAGATATAAACCACTCCGCGATGTCTCTGTTGCCAGACGGCGTGCGTGCTGCCGGGCGCACTGGGCTATTCGCCTCGAGATCTTGGAGTGGCGCCCTCTCGCGTGTGACGTCAGGGAGAGGACTCGGATGCAGCTCTTAGCGCGCGCGTTCGCTACGTGACGGCTGCTCGACGCTGCCGGCCTGTCTATCCTGCTCGACTTATTGAAACAATTTAAAGTTCATAAAGCAATTTGTACTGAATTTTCAAGCAAAATGCCCAGCGAAATATAGCGGAGTTGCCGTCAGGAGCGCGTTCTGTGTCAATTGCTCCTGGTGTCGTCTGCTAGCCATCAATGTGTACATGCGCTTACATGGCGACGATTTCTTTTCGCGACTGTTATATGGCCGTGGCGCACTCAAAATGGCTTTCCCGCCCGTTTTCGATAACTGACTTCAGCGTTCGGGCTTCAGCTTCCATGTCTGCGTTAAAGCGCAATAAATGTATACCGCGTGCTGCGCGTGTTCGGTTGCCAAGCCTGCTCCTTCGATTCAATTCATATGGTCGGAGCATGACAAACGACGTGTGATGTCATTCAAATAAATTAAGTGGCGTTACCGGCAACAACGTTTGATTAAATGCACATTTTTAGCAGCTGCTGTGTAAGCGCGTCGTAAGTACTTTAAATTGAAACACGAAATAAACAGGGTGAGTCTAAAGGGGATGCACGACGGGGATATGAAATATCGGTAAGTTGTCCGGAGTGATTTTCTTTTGTTTTTGTTCTATTTTTTTTTTGCAACATATTTTAATCCTTACGTTAATAAATCGACAGTTTTTCACTCGTTCACGGTGGTCTGAAAATATGCTGAACAGAATTAGTGTAATCATACTAATGTTGATAAATATAAAGCTTTCGCATCGAAAGATGTATTTGCAATAAAATACTGTAAATCAGTCTCAACGGTCGACTCCTGATGTGGCTTGGTGCGATCACTGTACTAAAGAGACTCGAGTTCCTTATGCATTTGCCTAAGTTGACTCGAAGGCGAAAGCCACCTTTTTCTTGAGTCGATGTATTGTTCCTTCGCCGTCCTCCTCCGAATGTTTTCTGGACGTAACGTGGTTTTGCATTGAAGCTTTCTACACATCACCTGGTTTTGCATCGCCTCCGAGATCGGCCCACCAATCACGGAGGCAATGCAAAAGCGACGATGTCATGTGATGACGTAATCATGTGACATGACGTTATGACGTCACAAATTTTGTCGGTCTGCGATGTCACGGTGACGTGATCATGTGATGAATTTTCGCATCACTCGTGTTGACGCTGGCGACGCGGGACGCTGACGGTCAATTTTCGCAATTTATGTGGAATCTAAGGCTCCCACCTTAAAATATTCAATCTTGTTACAGCACGGTAAAGAATCACAATAATCAGCCACAGGGGCCAAAAGAATGGTGGGAAAGAGCTCTCTTCCTCCTCTTCCTGGACACATTCACCGATTTTTCCTAATGTTTACGAAGCTGTACTATCGGTGTAAAGTGAAACGCGAACACTGCAGCGGATCGCGTTGCCCAAGCATTAGAAATATAGTGCGCGCCATCCTGTCATTACCATTGGCAGGCTCGCACAGTCGAGTAGGCAGCACTGCACGATCGAAAACATGAATGCGGCTCATGAACGTATCTATCTCTAATCATAAGAGTCGAGAGGTGAACTGTACCACGCGCGCCACTGCTGGCGTTTCATTCCGAGCTATCTTATTTGCATCCAGCTCGCCCAATCTATGCTAGAGGTCCGCACTAACCCGCTGGTTGATGAACTTATCGATTTCATTTTTGTCGGCTGTCGTGTCTGCACAAGTCCACATGACTACAATTGGGAGTGGAGCGTGAATTTTCGTTCATCTCAAGTCTGTTTACACAACGCTGTTTTTTGCGAATAAGCCGCAAAATTGATCGCGCTGCGATTTCAAAGCAGCGGAGACTCTCTTTAACTCACTTGGTGGGGGCGTTCACGCGCTTAACGTAAGCTATTTCAACGCCATCCAGCCCAGTGAGCGACGCTACGAACTCGGGGCATGAACCTGACCGCGATGGCTGTCGGTATACAGAATATATGTTAAATGGTAACGTTTCTTGAAACTCATGTAATGATAGCAGTCATCTCAAAAAATATCATAAGAAGAAAATGCAGCTAGTAGTCGAGGCACGCCGTGCGACGCGAGCGAACTATAAAGAAAAAATGCTTCTGTTTTAGCCAGAGCGTAGCAGACGACAAAAGCCGAATCCCCGCCCTTGCGTCACCGGAGCGCCGTTCGCAGCGCCTTGCCATCGGTCGCACACGACGGCGAATGGCCTCCGGGATTGCACGCAACCTGTCGGCGTGCAATCTCGGAGGTCATCACTGGGCGAAGCTCAAATCGTCGAGTGTGATCACGTGAGCTCTGCGATCGCCAGCGATGCCAGCGTGTCTCATGAGTTGAGGAGGCAAGGCAGGGGTGAGAAGGAGGGTATGATATAATTGGCTTTAGCCGCCTTGGTACACGGCGTGCAGCGAAATTTGTGGTGCCAATGGTTGGATGATGCTCTAGCCTAAACGCTGACAAAGCTTCAAATAACCGTTTCAGGGTCCCTTTAATTCCAATGTCACTATCACAAACGGCGAAACGTAATACGTGAAACATCCTTGTGCTAGGTTTTTTTTTCTTTTCTTTTTTTTCGGGATGTTTTTTTTCCTCCTCTCTGTCGTCTCCCATCTGTTCGTTCGGTGGAGGGGCTTTTAAATTTTGCGACAGTGGTCGGCTTCGGATTTACTAAGGCGAAAGCTTTAGATGCCCCATCATACACGAAAAGTGATGGTCGGCGTCAACGCGGGTGTTGCAAAAAATCATGATATAATGCCGCCGCCTCATGATGTCATTGTGGCATGACATATCGCCAGAATTTTTGATGTCATCACGAAGTCACTGTGACGTCACTGCGGCATCACAATGTGACGTCAAATGATGGCGTCATCAGATGTCATCGTCGCACGGTCGTAGGTGGGCCGATCCCGGAGGCACCCCATACGTCTGAACGTCGCAGAGTGTACGTTATCTGTACGTTATCATTGTTACGTGGCGCTATTTCTAGGCGTAGGGTAAAACGTCGGGTAATAAAAAACATTGTGTAGGGTAAAGTAGGGTAGTTTTGACCTTGGCGTACGGTATTTCCCAAAAATTGGTTGGCAACAGGTGAGACAGAATGAAAGGGTATGTGCTTTTAGCGCACAGTTACCAACATGTATACGCCACATTCTCTTGACAAAGCTTGCCACGTTCCACAACTTACATAAAAGTCATTCAGCTGGCAAAGAGGCTCAGAAATCGGCAAGGTGACCCGTTTGACACCTTGAATATGCGCGCCTGACATTTGATAACAATACACTGTGTATGGCCAGCAAGTGCGTACCAACATTTGGTGCGTAGATGGCATAGCCTTCGATTACGCTCGTCTGAAGACAATGCCTGATCGTTGGCCATGGTCTCTGCGCACTCCGTAACACAGCAACACATGATGTGACCGGCATTAAATGCATCACAGTTAAACATACTGCCGAGTTTTTCTCAGTTGAAAAATGCTTCCATTGACACGAATGACTGGAAAACTTGTACTTTCTTCTCGTTGTGAAGCATTTCTTTACACGTAATCATTGTCAACGTATAACTAGGAAATGCCGGTAACGTGTACAGGCCCCTTACACACTAATCTGACGTTTTTGTGCCCCCGATTGCACACTATCAAAACAGATACAAGCAAGAAGCTGTAGCAGCGACAGCAATACGATTCGAACACAAGCCTCCAACATGGCGCCGAATCGCTAGTTTCGCCAAACCTCCGACAGATGGCAGCAATTTTGCATAAGGTCTTTAACCCGCGAGCCGGGAGCACCATCTAGACTGGGCGTCGGTCGTTAAACGAATGGTGAACAGACCGCTGCTCTTCCCTCGAATGGTCACGGGAAGCGAGAGGTGTTCGACTGTCGTCGCACCTCTTGCTTTCGAACCGAGCGTCGCTGTGTTTCGACCTTCAACCCCGAGAGCTGGCGTCTGGGAAGCCGCGGCCGGGTCACGTGATCGCCGTCGAGGCGGGGAGAGCGTCAACGAAGCAACGGAGAGTGCCTCCGACAGCTAGCGAGACAAGCTGCTCGGAAACACCGCTTGTATCCTCAAACGGGCCCGGGGCCCCTTTCTTTCGGGTCGCGAAGTAAAATAACGACGCTTCGATAACCTTCACCGAGTCCGAAGTCTGATACATCCCCAACAACGGGCGTAAGTCCACCTCGGTCACGAAAGATATGGTTCATGATCCCGCCAGTAGTTGCTGTGTGTTTAGAATGTCCACTGTTGACTTTATAACTACAAACGCCTCCAAGAATATAGGGCACGTAGGAGAATTCGGAGGTGAATAGGACATGACTAGCCGTTACATATGCACACGTAATGTAGCATGTGCAGGTAGAGACGCCTGTTGTTTAGGGGTGTGCGAATATTCGAAAACTTCGAATAACGAATCGAACGGAGTTTTATTCGATACGGTATTCGAGTCGAATAGCCCATATTAGAAATGCCGAATATTTTTCGAATAACGAACGCCGATGAAAAACCTCAAAGGAACGATATTGGAACAGAGAGGGGTAACGATGCTTGTTTTAATCATCGAATTATACCAAAACGCACGCAGCAGGTTTTACGAAACTGCCGACGTTATCCTGATCACAGGATGAAGGCGCTTTTGCTTAAACCTCCACTGTTGCCGTAGCGACAGAGTCATCAATCCGGTAAGGGAGAGAGGTGGGCGAGTTTACCAATCCAGTATCTTCATGACATTCATGGTTATGTTGACTCAGGAAATTTTGTTGAATATTTATATATCATTTTTATTTAAAAGCTGTTGACTAAGGTCCGCCTTCAATACTTTAATAGCTACCGTATTTCCACCTGCAGTTACACATTATTAAATGCGAAGCATTTTTTTAGCAAAAGCAAGGCACTTGAGCGTATCTGTCTATATATCTATCTATTTATCCGCCCCCGTCTGTGTGCTCTCGGGATCTCCTCCTTAACTTGGTGTAGACCAAAATTGGCATGCGAGGGCTGGAGAATTTGACCAACTGGTCATGACATGAATAACGTGAAGATGTGGGACACGCGCTGTATGCCGATGACATTACGATCCGGTGCCCGGGAGGCTCGGGGAGGCGGAAGTGGAACAGGTGCTCCAAGAGGCGTTAGACGTGACCGAATCTTTCCTGCAGGGGCACGGGTCTCCAACTTTCCACAGCCAAGTCGGAGCTCATGTTATACAGACCGGCAAGGCAGGGAGTTCGGGGGCTCGTGCCGCTCGAACAGATCCCCATAGACGTTTACACGCGGGCCGGCCAGAAGATTCCCAGGGTGAATTCGATCAGAATTCTCGGACTGTTGCTCGATGCCAAGAGCTGTAATGCCAAAAGAATTGCGCATCTGACCTCTAAAACCGAGAACATTCTCAGATTAATCATTAGAGTCTCGAATAGAAAGGGGGGGGGTGGGCTGGGCGAGGACAACCTACTTAGAGCGCACCACGCCTTTCTCATGAGCCACATCAACTATGTGGTATCGGCCTTGCATTGGACTAAAACCGAAAGGGACAAGCTTGATACGCTGATGCGGAAAAGTGTCAAAAAAGGTACTGGGTATTCCCGTCACGGCGAGCACGGACAGGCTAATGAAGCTCGCTGTTCTCAATACCACGCTCGAACTAATAGAAGCGCAGCGTTCGGCACAGATCACGAGGCTCTCGGGCTCCAGCGCGGGTAGGTGCCTCTTAGAAGCGGCGGGCTTGCGACCACGTTACAGTTAAAGTGACGCGGTTCAGCTGGACGAGAAATCAAGAGGGACCTACGTCGTCGGTCCCTTCCCCCAGAAACGTGCACCCACAGCATAATGTGGGCAGGCGAGCAGCTCGTGCCAGAGCGATATTGAAGAAAACGGTAGGCATGGAAGCCTTTGTGGACGCCGCTCAGTACGGGCGCTCCGGTAAATTCGCGGTCACTGCAGTCAGCGAACAGGGCAAGCTCCTATATGCGGCCTCAGTAGCCGCTGCAACGGCCGACGTGGCAGAGCAGGTGGCGGTTGCTCTGGCGATGCAGGATTCTAGGCGGCCATATATCTACACGGACTCCCGAGGCAGCCGTCAGGGCCTTCGCCTCCGGAATGGTTGCTAGCGAGGCGGCAGCGCTTCTAAAAGAAAGTCAATTTATAATTCTGCCACCATGCATTACATCGC
>JALIZH010027373.1:0-11073 GCA_030522465.1 Rhipicephalus appendiculatus
TCAGTCTCTTCCTGGGGGAAAAGGGGACCATCAACATGGGTCCAATCATGTGCATTCCATTGTCGCAAACTCCGCCCTCAAAATATTTGCGACGCCCCTTTTTAATTAGGAGAGGGTTCTCCAATAATCAAGATAGACAACCTGTTTGCGGTGACTGCGTAGGCGGCTCGTGCACGTGCAGCTCTTTCCGTGGGAACGCATCTTGCCTCCATTCTCATGCCGAGCGTTTGCAGCCAAAACTTCGGGGCTCACTGCGGATTTCCGTATACCTGCCGTCGGCTCGGTACTGAACAAAGAGACAACTTCGGCAGCGACACTCCCTTCCGCTGCTCTTCGCGGCTCTATGAAACAACTCTTTTCACGTCCAAGCCGGCGGCGTAATTTTGTTTCCCCGAGGGATCGCGCACGCGAGGAAGAAAAAGGAGGAGTGCGAGGAGGAAACCGGGACCGGCGGAAGGCTGTTCCGCCGCTGGGCTGCACCCCCGGAACGTTCGCTACAGTTGCAACCTCTTGCTTAACCCTCGGTGCCTTCGCTACCCACAGTGAATATCGTACCCAACGAACGCACGCGACGCTACAGACTGTCTATACTCCATCTCAGAAGTACCTTGCAGCACTGTGGAAGCTGCAGGGCTTGTTAGCCAATAGGAAAGGCGAAAGCCCCCTCGAGACGTGTTCATGCGCGTCGCGTCGTCTGCTCGTCGTCTCTTTGGCGTCGGCTCGCCTACCTTGTCGATACTTAGTACAAAACGCAAAAACCTCTGCGGGAACGCCACCTCGTTGTATCTTTATGTTCAGAAGCCCACTTGTGCAGGGCATGTTCGCTGGCGTTTGTGAGGAACGCGGTTCTTTTCATAACAGCGTTCATACTGGCGTTTTCACCGAGTTCTTTTTTTGTTAGCGCGGTCGACGCCCTTTCAGCAGCTATCGCGTACCATTCTTGAGTGGAACAGCAAATGATTGGCACAGAAAACAATATAGACATTCAGGGTGTTTCGCATCGTCAACGCATCACCGACGCTAATGTTGTGGCGACATCTGCTCAGTTAACATCAAACCACTTTTACGGCTTGGCATCGCCTCAGTACTCCTAGCAGCACCAAAACAAACGAGCGATATAAATAATAGCGAAAGAAGATACCTGATTATTTGCCCTCAGCGTTAGATTAGACTAAGCGATGACAGATTATGCCACTTATTTCTTGCTGTCCGGGCGAGAGTCAGTAAAAAGCACGAATTCGGATGGAAGCGGGTCGTCTGGGGTGTATGGGGGGCTGCCATGTTGCTGTACGTCACCGAGGTTAGGGTGGTTATTACGGCTACCAGCCGGTAATCTCTTCATTATTTCAGAAATTTCGAAGTGCATGCGTGAAGGGCCTAACGTGCCAAGTAGCGCCGTAACGCGTCATGCGAGAAGCACAGCTAAAGCACTTGCACCTCGTTGGTAATGCGAGTTAAGCCCGGGACTATATTATGTGCTGCGCAAGGACACTGCCTGTTTACTCCTCGTAGCTTCGGCAGTGCTGCAAGGTAATTGTGAGATGGAGTATAGTTATGGCGTGCAGCCAGGAAACTTTCGCGTCCGAGTTAGAGTTGGAGCCTCCACCGAGGACATCGATGTGCTTCGCGTTGGCTGACCGACGGAGATGCGACGGAGATGTCTTGGATTGTCGACTGGGAAATCACAAAAAAAAAAAAAAAGAAAAGCGGGAAAGAAAAAAACTTTTTTCTCAAATAATGTGATATATTATAATAATGTGTGCATGTCACTTGAACTCCACGACACATTTCGCACTCAGCGTAAAAATGCCATGTCGTGAATCAAAACTCCCACTGCAGTGTTCGTTGCCCCTGTTTGCCCTGTCCCATTTTCTATTGTATGCGCTTTCATACTTTCTAAAGGATCAAAACAAAAGCTTTGCACATTTAAAATTGAACTGAACGACTTCGTGATTTTCAAGATGCACAGTCAGTCATGACAGATCTAGCACGAGTCCTATGCACACTATTTCGCGATATTCATAGGCGATATGCGTGCGAACGGTTCGTCTCCACAATATGCTTCCAACATATCTGTCATGCGACGAACATAGAATTGCCAGCCTGTGCCGTGAATGAGCATAAGTGTTCAAGAACCACATTACGCACCACATTATGCAGTCAACCTCTAAACGTCTTTCCGTGCTCGCGCAGTCGTCCGAACCAGTGAGTTCAGCAACGCTGTGTTTCGTCGTTACTTCAAGCTACAGTGTTCTAGAAGTATTATAGTTCACTATATTAAAACCTAGAGAGATCAAAAGTCATGCAGACAATCCGCGCGTAGGGAGGCGATGCCGCTGCGTTGGCTGTGTGCGCGGGATAGTTTCTTCAACAAGCTTCCAACATATTAATTAACAGCAAGTTCGCAGGCAGAAAATTAAAAAGTCTTTCCGTGCTGGCGCAGTAACAGTTTCGAAGTTATGTAGACAATCCCGCATAATCTTTCCGTCCGTGCTCGCTAACCAAAACGCCGGAGTTGGTTCAGAAGCCATTTTTCCTCACCCTTTTTCAGCTCGAACTCTACTACATATATCACAAGTGATGTCCACAACCGCGCCAGTCATTAGTAGCTAGCCACAATAGTTGTACGCGTACTGGAAAACAAACGTGCTACGTCGACCTGAGCACGCATCCGTCCGCCCGTCCCTCGCACACACACCACCATGCTAGCCACCCTAACCATGCTCACACACCTCACGCCACAAGGACGGCGGCCATATGTTTTCTGCGGTGGCGACGGTGGCGACATACCGTGGTCGCGGCGTGAGTGAACCGGAGGTGCAACCGTGCAACGGAACAGCCTTCCACGGGTCCCGGTTTCCTCCTCGCACTCCTCCTTTTTCTTCCTCGCGTGCGCAATCCCTCGGGGAAACAAAATTACGCAAGCCGGCGCGCCGGTCAGCGGGGTGGGTGCGGCGCGCGTAAGCGGCGTGACGAGGGGTCGAAAAAGTGGCATTCCGTGACATCCGCTAATAATGAACTGATACAGTGAAACATATGACATTAGAGTTCTCAGAGTGCAAACTGTTAATCTAAACCAAGTCATCGTTTTTCTTTAGAGTCCCTTCAAGAGTTACCGTCACTGGCTTCGAGTACTGCTTGCCACCTTTATCACACATTGCAGTCGTTTTCGAATCTTCTGTGAACAATGTTCACACCGCGCTCCTCTTGCGATTGCTCGTCGTTACATGACAAAGGAAACAGTAGACACACCAACATGCAATAATGACGCAATATAACAAGCAAGCACGTGTGCTTTGCCGGCAGTATAGGCTGTGAGCGGAAAGAAGCAGGCAAGTGCCTCTGCCTCGTCCGGGTGGGGCCACCTCCTGCCCATGCTTGAAGCCTTGGTGAGGGCTTGGAGGTGGACGCCGTAGACGACGGAGACCAGGGCGAGTTTCTTTCTGGCTCTACTAGGTAAGGCCGCCACCGGCTTTGGGCTTGTTCTACTAGAGTACAGATATGCGCTGTAGCGAAAAACGAGTAGGTGCGCTCGACTTCTGCGTCTGGGCATCGCTCGCTTCACACTAATTCGCACCGGAGGAAACACAGCGCAAAAGAAGACCGGGGCAAGGAAGGGCGACGCATACACAGCGCTGACTTGCAACACTTTATTAATAGGAAGGGAAGAATGGACATTTATACATACTCCACTGACATGCGCCACAACCGGGGAAAATGATGCACACTTTTTTTGAACATTATACACAGTGCAAACACCACGGCGCACAAAGGTGTGTAATTCATGGTCTGTTTAGATATCATATTTCATGAGATGAAAGTGCTATCGAAGGAGTACTGATGCACCTGTTATCGAACTTTCTGATGAAGTCTGCCTCAATGATTACGCGTGTCAACTATAAGTCCCCTCCAATATCAAAACAACACGCCCAAGCTTCGATAGTAATTCGCTCCTGCCCGAAGGGCGGCCTTGGGGGGTGGGGGGTGCCGGTTACCGTAATCGATTAATCGAAGAGTTTTAATCCAGTAATTTGATTAATTCAAAACTGTGACCTGGAAAATGTGCAAATGCCTTTGAAATGGTCCCCATACTAGAGTAGTATTGTTTTACTGCTATGTTACTGATATCACGACATTGTTTTACTGCTACGATACTGATGTCTGAGTGGCACAAGCTAGTAACAAAGCAGGCTTCCTGGTGCTGAATAACTTCCATTTAAGAAGTTTATTATTGTTCAAGTTCCATGCTGCTGTGGCATACTTGTGGTGAAACAGTGAAAATGTATAAATTGCAATGCATTTCTTAAGCATGTAGCTTGGTTTTAAAGTTACTGATTTTACAAGCTTGTTCTTGGTTAATAATAACGAGATAATTTCATATAGCATTTCTGGTCGGTGACATATTCATTTTGTAGGCAGCAATTGTATCAATAATTATTCAGTTTTCTATGTCCACCTCATAAAAGCCCCAATATTATATAGGGCTGAAATAAACTTGCAAAGCAAAATCTCTTCATGACCATGCCACCTCGCTTTTGAACTAATGCTCTCAACTGTCATGAACATAAAGACAAAGATAGACCCATGACAGACACTCAGCATATACCAGAGATAACAGCATCTCGCAAACAACCTGGCAAAAAAGTAGTCTTTCTCCTATCATGCTCTATACACAAACATCTCGATCAGTAATGTAAACAGTGTTCAGGGAAGATCACAGGAAATATCAGAGCTAAAGAATACATCAAGTTGATCACATCAATGTAAAAAGCGCTACAGTGTGATGTACCAACCTGCATATGGTCCTTCACATTGTACTAAAGGATGTATTCAAAAACTCTCATTCGAAGGTACCAGAGAAAGTAACATTCACTTCTTGTTAACGTTCAACAATTTATACATACGAAGTGAGAAACACAAACATCTTAAGTTGTAAATAAGGACTTGTAGCTAGTTTAAGGTGGGGTGAGACTTCTTTTGGTTAAAAAATTCAAATTTGGGATTTTGCAATCACATAATTGAGAATTTCTTTATCTTTCAGAAAATATATCACACTTAGGCCCTCGTGGTTTCAAAAATAATTTTTGTCCTTTTTCTTTGACTCAATGAAAGCGGACGCGTGTGTTTCCCTAGATAATTTCTGCATTTTTCCCAAAACATTTTTGGAGTTTCTGCAGCTCTTCCTTCGGAACTATCTGGCGCAAGTAAACGAAAATTCTCACAAATGTTAATTGGTGACACATGATTGGTGCTAGACACAGTAGTCTAAGTGCATTTCAAAAGCTTAGGCAGATAGTGTATTTCGGGAGGGGGGGAGTCACCCCTTCATTTCAAATGGGGCCTGGGCAGGCAGATGTCGTCGAGTTTCATTTCGGGCTCTGTATGCCATAGCAAAAAAAAAATTCCGGGAGAGGGGGGCCTGGGCCCGGTATGCCACCGCTTGGCTATCCTACTAGTGCACTGGTATTTTTTTAGAATAAAAAGACGTTCATTGGTGACAATTTTCATACATCGACCGGCGTAAATAAAGAAAAGCATTGTAGTTTTCGTTGTATGCTGACAATTTTAGTTTCACTTATATCTGTAAAGCATTAGTAGCTACCTTTGTTTAAAAGAATTGCAATGGTCTGCCTCAACCCACCTTAAGCCTTGCTGAATATTAGCTCCGACAAAATTTACTTGGTGCACACTGCGTCAATTTTCTATAGCTAACAGGACAGCGGTGGTTGTCAGTGCACCGCATCCACCCTTACCCTGTTCGTTTATCACATTTCTCAGGGATCTACCATGTAGCGTTGCAGTATGTCATCCAAGAAAGAAGTAAAGTGCACTGCTATTTGGCTTGGCCCCAATTGAGAAAAATATTTTTTACATGGTTGTGACGGTGAAGGTCTCAGAACACAATACCATGCGAACAAATACTCTAATGGGCAAACTTGTGCCCAGGAAATCAAAAGTCAAGGTACAAGCAATACACCCTGTACACTGATAGCTGCAATCACAGTTATAGGCCCTCGATAATGTGATCAACAGTAAAGCGCGTTGGCATTTATACATGTGGCATCGAAGATTCCAGCGTTACCGTTGGTCGCCAGGTTAGTTCAAGAATAAACTCGATTGTTCGAGTTGGGTGCACAGTCTTATCGGAACAACCTAAAATAATTGGGAATGTTCGACATGCCGGCATGGCGTGAGCAAGGCCGTAGTTAAATGTGTGGCATGTCGGTTACATGAAACTCTCACTCTAGTGCGTTCACACTTACAGAAAAAAAGTATTGCAAGGCACCTTTAGAATTATTTTACAAAAAGCAAACTTTAAAGAAAAATTAATTATTTTTTAATGGAAAACGATTGGCAAGATCGCGAAAAAATTGCCTTCCATTACATTCAATCCAGAGGCATAGAGCTGCCTTTATGTCCACTTCTATGACCTTCTCTGCCGCCCACTACTGAACACATGAAATGTGTGTTTCGCCGAAACAGAGCGAACCAACATAGTTCTTCGACACCAGACAAATCCTCTTTCTGTCACTGCAGCTCACTGACACAATATGCTGTATCTTAGCATGCATATTGTCTGGCAGTCGTACAGCTGTGCAGTTGGCTTTTTGAGGCATTTGTTAATGTTCGCTGTGGAACAGGCGCCCAGAGATGCGTACTCAGTAATATTTCAAATCAGGGCCTGTGAGTTCCTGGGGGGACTTGTGCGTGTCTCAATTATTCCCCGAAGAGACACACTGACAGCCCTGGGTTTTCCCAAAAGGGCCAGCGGCTCTTCTTTGTTGTACAAATCAGAGCACAAAAATGCTTAACTTGCTCACTTGCAGCTGCCTTGTGTGCGCCAACTTTGCTGGCCATAAACACTCTACCCATCACTTGATGCGGCACTCCCTTTGCGGAAGTGATGAGCTTTTTAATTTTGTCTAAGCCCGCTTCAAAGACAAAGCAAGAATGTGCCCACAGTGGCCCTTGAACTGTAGCACTTTTAAATGCGAATGCATTTCATAGCCGGGCTATGTCAGGCATCCTGCGTTGTCCGGCGTTGTCCCGCGTTGTCCAGCGTTGTCCGCGGAGGAGGAGGATAGGTTGAGGAGGTAAGCGCCAGCAGGTGTTAGATGTGAAGCATCTTATGGCGAAGCTTAATCCGGTGGTGGTGGCGGGCGGCGTGACCACCCTTACTGCGCATGCGCAAACCCTTTAAAAAATAAAAATAAAAAACCTCCTCTCTCCCTCTCTCTCCTCTAGGCATCCCTCCCCGCGGCAACCACACCCTCACTGCGCATGCGCCTCCCCTCCTCTCTCCCCTGCTACGCTCCCCCCTCTCTCCACTAGGCGTCCCTGCCCGCAGCGTCCACACTCCCACTGCGCATGCGCGCCCCCCCCTCTCTCTCCTCTCCTACGCTACCCCCCCCTCTCTCGCCTCGCGACGCCGACACAGGCAGCGTCTGCTAGCGAGTTTCTTGGTTGAAAAAACCGACTGCTCGCGCTGCACAACCGTTCACTGGCCACCCCGTATATATGGCAATGGATCTTGACCTCCAAGGTGGTGCCGGTGGGAGATTTCTCCTGTGCGTTGTTGAACAATAAAAATTCGCAGCGTGCGCGTTAACTAAAAGCGGACTGCGAGTCTCTGTGTCCAGTCGGAGTCTTCTGTCTCTCATTGCACATTAGCAGCGATTGGCATGTTCCAGTAGGAAACACCGCTCCATCGCTGCGTGCTTTACGCATCCCCAGTTTTAAATGCGAATGCATTTCAAGTGCGTGAGGGCGCTCGCATCGCGGGAGCTCGGCGGAGCTATATATATATAAAAATTAACAAAAAATTTAAAAAAAAAATTAAAAAAAAATTAAAAAAAAATACATAAAAAAAAAGAAAGAAAAAAAAAAACAAAAAAAAAACAAAAACAGGCGCTGCGCCGTGCTCCCGATCGGGCTGCAGAAATTAGGCGCCTTTTCCTTCTTCGAACCACAACCACCATATATAAATGGAGTGAAGCGCGCGCGAAATGCATTCGCATTTCCTCACGTAAGGTGCAGCAATGAATGTACATTCGAAGTCATTTGCTTTATGGAATAAAGGAATTGAACTTGAACAACAAATCGTACAAGCTATCACGTATGTCTTTGGCTGAGACAGTGTCTCCAAGTAGGAGGTACACAGCTTGAACCAGCAAGCTGAAGTGTTTGTGGTACTTGCCAGGCAACATTCCGTGAACACAGACAAGGCTGTAATACAACAGCCGCTGCTGCCACTCGCTTGCCTTGCAAAACGTCCTCGGTTCGACAGACCTCGGCAGGCGTGAGATGCATGCAGGTGGGTTAATGGCACATAGCCTTTCGTCAGCTCTCCTAATGAACTGTGGCGATCCTATATAATATGGAGCGCCAACACCAGAAAACCACAACTCCATAAACTGGCGTGTCACACCAAGCGAGACACCATGCATATAATCAAGTGTGAAGGCCCACACGATGTCAAACCCCACCAAATTAATTAATGGGGACGGCCCCTTCACTCCTCGAACTTTCACAGCAGTCCTGTGCACTTCGGCCATGTCTTGAGTCATCCCTTCTTTAGTCCTGTCGGGTGGAGCTTCAGCGCTTACAGGGTACTTGACTGTTCCTGCCAAATAAATATAAAAGAAATAAATTAAGTACAAAACTCAAAACGGTAGGCAAAGAAACCTCTGCAGCAATGAATAGTGGAAATTATAACTGGTATTAATATTCCCGCAAATGTCAGGTACTCCCAACAGCTGCAATAATGCATGCAGATGTGAAGTTCACATTAAGCTTTCAAAAAGTTTGTACAAGTAAAAAAAATCAGGCTGGAATGTCATGAATGCACACCGAACTTTATTGTGGAAAGATTACTTTGCAAAAACAATGCGCGAACACAAATTTAAGTAGGATGTAAGAACAATGCACAAACCAAATTGCAGCAGTAAAATACTGGTGGTGAAGCTCATACACAGATTAAAATGTAGTCAGCCAGATGTTTCCGTACACAAGTGAGTTTGCTTACCTTCAATGCACTTGCCAGAGTGCGAACACCAGCCACACCCAAAGTATCCATTACACTGGACTGCGTTCTGCATCAGAGCCCTGGCTGGGGCATCAACCACAGCACTGAAACAATAGACCTGAAAAGTGAAAAAAGGAAAAAAAATTTATGCGCAAATGAGACAGTGTTATATTAATTGGTTGTCAAATGGTGCACTTTCGATCGCAACCCAGCATGATTGGGATAAAATTTCTCGGTCCACATTGCCTGCTTTGTGCAAGCTGCGGAATGGGGTCAATCGCGGTCCAGAATGTCAATCTTAATCGGCTGCAATTGCGAATTCAAGTGGTGTGACTGTGGTATTACACTTGGCTCAAATGCCTATGTCTTGACAATTGGTCCTTTGAGCGCAGTACCATTATTTGTTGTAACATAATTTAAAAAAAAGGAATCACGGTTTTTGACGTGTTATATAGCAGTCGAATTAGACTAAAAAATGGCGTTTTCAATAAGAAAAGCTAGTGGCACTACAATAAGGTCATACTTTGACTTTCTTTTTTTTACTCTTCAAAAAAAATTCTTTTTTTTTCAGGTTTTGGTTATGGAATATTGTGTAGGGGCAGAACGTGCTTCTAAGTTTTCTTGAAAGAGTTTACACAAAGAAATAGAAGAGACTCACCTTTGAGTGAAAGGTGTCTCCATCACATGTCCACTCGATACCACTCCATTTGCTTGGCAAATGCCTCTAACACCAATGTCATATCTGGATGACACTGTCCGTACCACAGCGTTGCAACCGTAACATTTTTCGACCGCAATCCTTGTGGCAACTCATTAATTATCGTCTGAACGGGCCATATCGAGAACTTGGACGAGTTGAACACAGGACTACCATCAGAGTTTACTGTCAAGGTGATGTCCATAGCGCCAAGACCGAGTTTTTTGCGTTGGTGCCGATACAAACTTCTGTCTGTAACGTCTGTCAAATAGGCGGCCTCTGAACGATGTGAAAGTGCATCGAAGGAGTTTTTCACTGACCTGGAATTCCCTTGAGACGACAGAATCGAAGAAAGCTGTTGCCCCATGGGAAGAGTCACAAAAAATCTTCCTTGCGCAGTAAGGGTGTCTCCACTGCACAACTGTTTGCACTGTACAACTGTTTGCACTGTGTACATGTTGCCTTCAGTTCTTTCCTTTTCTGAAGGTCCCCGTCACATTCGCCAAGAAGGCACACGCAGTCGGGACAATACAAATGAAAGCCGATGCTTTCAGTGGAGACTCCCGCAAATTTCTTAAAAAGAAACTTTGTGTCAGGGAGATCGTTTCTTTTCATTAAAAAACTGACTAGCTTCATCAGGTGTTCTACTTGAGTCCACGCAAGACCAAAGTTGACAGCAAAGTCCATGACTAGGGTCACGATGTCTTCAGCAGAGAAATCAGAGCCCAAGCAGCCTTCATTTCATGATCATCTTCCTTTGCGTTCTGTGCAAGACTTTCCTCATCGACGCTCGGTCCAAACTCTTCGCACTCGTGGACTTCATCATTTGACCAGATGCGAACTGGCGAATTACCAGCAGGTTCGTCTGCAGCATGACCACCATCAGACATCACGTTTCCCACTTGGCTAGTGTGAGCCGCGAGGCGAGACGCCCTGTACTGCGTTGATCTCGGCAGCTCGTTCCCATCAAAGGATGGCTCTATATAGAGCTTGCACCGTTTAGGCATCCCTGATATGTCAGCGGCACAGGTTATACACTTCGCACTGTGGTAAAGCACTTCAATCTAATTTTCAAAGATACAAATTGATATGCGTTAGCTAATGCGTGCGCTTGAGTGAAAATCTCTCGATCCATGAGAGCGGAAACATCTTGAGATCTGGATTCAATCGGCTAGGTAACGACTAAATGAAAAATAGGACTCATCGGTTATATATTTTTTATTTGCATACCTAGAACCAAATATTGTGTTAAAAGATTTCAGCCATATAGATTTCTGTTTTTTAACAATGTGTTTTCCATTTATCTATGGTGGGGTATGCCGACTTGCTTTGGGCTTGGATCCAAGAGCGG
>JALIZH010027374.1:0-18120 GCA_030522465.1 Rhipicephalus appendiculatus
AGATAAGGAGGCACTACTGCCACTGTGCTCCTACTTTTCACCTGTTGGACGGCCGCATGCCGAACACTACTGTCCAAGTGGCATCTTTTGAGCAGACCCTCGACAACAGACACCTGTACCGACTCTGGATAACCTCTTTCCGCTAACCTTCCTGACTGATTCATAAGACTGTCGTGGATCTTATGGTGGCATGACTTCTTCAACGCGTTTCCAAAACAAAGATTGGCAATACTCCTTTTAACAAGCTTCGAGTGAGCGGATCGGTATGGCAACAGGGGCTTATTAGCTCTGGGTTTATATTCCCGACACCTGTGCTGTTCCGTGAAATGAAGCTCGATATTTACAAACCGCAGCACGTTGTCAGACGGTTCTTCAACCGTTAAAGTAAGTGGGCTGAAGACTCTGCGAGGCTGTGGCAGAAGACTCCTACCAGGCTTTACGCGCAAGCATCCCTAAGAAGACACGAACAGTGACTTGCGGCGTCAGGGCCGCCGGCCAGGTTAGTCTTCCAGACTACGTTGAAAGCGTTCTTGAACTTGGACCTAAGTTCGCCATAGAGCTAAGAATGAGTGCGCCGACAGTTTTGAGCCCTGTGCGACGGATATCAAAGTGTGCCCCGGAAGGTGAAGCGAATCGATGTATATCAGAAGGGATAGATGTGATCTCACGTAAAAATGCTAATGTTTCGCGCGCATCTGTAAACCGCGTAGCGTCGTACTTGAAGTAGAAGCATCTGTGTGTTCAGCCAGCAGATAAGGAAGGTGGCTTTGTTGTCCTCGAGGAAGGTGTCTTTAACGAGAAAGTCTGCTCTGTAATTACAAATGTTTTAATGGGTGTAACGATGTGTCTCTTAGGAGGATAAAACTAGAAACAAAGCGCCTTTGCAATAAAGTTGGCCTTAGTAGGCTGTTCCGTGAAATTCACGATGCGAAGACAGATAGCCTTGAAATCATGTTTAGTGCGAAGACACACATACCCGAGTGCCCTTTAAGACTAATAGTTTCTGAAATAGGATCACGGCAAAAGAAGTTAGCTGTTTTCTTAGAAGAACGACTCGGCATTCTTAATATTGTCGATCCTTTTTTGGTGAAGCATTCTGTGGAAATCATAGATTTCCTGAAGGATAACACAGACAAAAGCTTGTTGGCTTGCTCCTTTGAGATCAAGGGCTTGTATCATTTCTTGCCTCAAAACATACTAATCGCGTGCGTAGAAGAGTGTATCGACGACTATGGCGCGGTTGCGTTTCAGAACTCAGCTGGGTCATCAGTTCAATGCTTTTTAGTTTTGCTTCGCTGTTATCTCCGTTCGACGTTTGCCACATGGAATGGGAGAGCTTTCCTTCAGAAGCAGTGCGTATGCATCGGCTCTTGTTTGGCGCCGATACTTAGTGACATTTTTTCTGGCCCACCATAACAGGAATCTGACACGTGTCTTGTCGGAGCACAGGGTTCTCAAAGTCGTCAGATACGTGGATGACTACCTCGTCCTGTTCGAGCCGGAAGCACACGTATCTGTAGACGAGCTCAAGAAGGTTTTTTCTGCTAGCCTTAGCCCAATTATTATGACAGTTGAAGAGCCGTCCGGCAATGTACTGCGGTTTGTAGATATTGAACTTCGTTTTGCGGAACAGCACACGTGTTGGGAATATAAACCCAGAGCTAATAAGCCCCTGTTGCCATACGAATCCGCTCACTCGAAGCTTGTTGAAAGGAGTATTGCCAATCTTTGTTTTGGAAACGCGTTGAAGAAGTCATGCCACCATAAGATCCACGACAGTCTTATGAATCAGTCAGGAAGGTTAGCGGAAAGAGGTTATCCAGAGTCGGTACAGGTGTCTGTTGTCGAGGGTCTGTTTCAAAAGATGCCGCTTGGACAGTAGTCCTCGGCATGCGCCCGTCCAACAGACGAAAAGTAGGAGCAGAGTGGCAGTAGAGCCTCCTTACCTGCACAAAAGGGCTCATAATCTAAAGAAACTTGCTAGTCGTGTGGACATCAAAGTAGTGTTTTCAGCACCGGAAAAACTTGGCAGGTTATGTCGCTTAACGGACCCGCACCGGAAGCCAGCTGTCCGTTGCTCCAAGAACCATCGTGACCCTCTCGTGGACTGTGTACAAGAGGTAGTTTACGAGCTACCGCTGACCTGTGGAAATAAGCATATAGGTCAGACGGGAAGATGCCTTAACGATCTTCTACGTCAGGGGTCTCAAACTCCCCTCAGCCAGCGGGCCGCAGTCACGCAATTCAGTCCCGCAAGGGCCGGGGCATTTAAAAGCGGGGTGGAGGGGGGGGGGGTGCAGTTTGTACAATTTTCCAGAAAATGCTGCCATTTGGAAGAAAACTTTCCCACATCTCATATGCGGGTCATTTCTGAAGGAGATTTGGTGCCACACAATTCCCAAAACCAGGATTCCAACAACATGTTGATACCGATTTCCAAACTGACAGAAATCTGGCGCAGATATTCAAATACATATAGCTTTGTTTCACGGTTATCTTTTAAAACAAGGTGAACAGACGGGATGCCTCCCAGAGGAAATGCCTTAAACCATTCAGGACTGTGTAGCTCACTATCAGACTTATTAAGAAAATAAAAAAAAATGTGGGGCGAAGAGAGTCAAATTCGGGTCGCGGGCCGCAACCGAGAGCCTCGCGGGCCGCGTGTTTGAGACCCCTGTTCTACGCGAACACAGGTTAAACTTTAAAATGTCATCGAAGAGAAACAGAGACAACGCCGAGTGCCGGTCTCGCTTCTCGTCCTTACAACAAGTAAGAATAATTACGGTCACTTGTCTGTACATTGTTTGGAGTGGAGTTGCGTCCCAACGTACGCTTCCTACACGGTTCTGGCGAAGCCCAAGCTATCTCTCGCATTAGTGACACGTGTGTGAGTGCACCATAAACTGACCTCTTAGATAGGGAAAGAGCCTTTCTGGTTGGCTAGTGTGTGGACTGGTGGCGCCACTGTGCACGGATTAATAGTCTGTTGTTTCCTGGAAATAAAACTGTTGAAGTTTGCGCATTGTGGTGTCTCTCTCACGTCCTTGTTTGCTGGCGCTGAATATGTTTTCAAGTTATGTTTACCAACACACCCAAAAAATGGCAATGCTAAAGAACCATTCAAGTTACCTCTGCAATCACGATCAAATTTACGGCCATGAAGCTCCGTTGCAAACACGCTCTTTCCCCTAGCCGTATGTAAAGTAGTTGCGCGATTCCCTTGACTTGTACGCTTTTATTTCGCCCAGAGTAACAAGGTTAGTGCCGAAAACCAAATTATTCCGGATGTCACCGTGGAACACGTCTGGGAAAGCGGAGATGTGCGAAGTCGTGTCCGTGCCGGGTGGAAGCGTGTAGGGATCCACTACGTCGCAAGCCCGCACCTTTTCCTCATAGGGAGAACACGTTTGCCCTAGCTGAATAGTTACGCTGCATTTAACGGCTGCCTTGTGCCAAGCGGTGGTATGTTGCCCAAGAAACGGCTCACGAAAAAGAAAGTGACCGTGGAAATGCGGCTCCGTCAGCTACGTCGTACTGAACACTGTAGTCGTACGGCTGGTACGTGCGGCTAGTTTGTGCCGCTGTTCACCAATATGGCCGCCGCAGTAGGACCGCAGCAATAGTGACGTCACGTGCAAGCCATCGATTGAGGGACTCTGGTAAGAGCAAAGAATGGACATCTTCAGAAAATTTGTTGCTTCCCGCCCACGCTTCATTCACGGGTGATTGAAATATTACGTCAGGCACAACATAATGAAAGCAGGGCTAAGTAATCTGACGTCATACAGCTCCAGCTCAGGGGTAGCCTCCCCCGCCATTCTACAGCACAAGGTGTGCAGACGTCGCATAGGTGGTTCTCAGTATAGACAACTTTTCACTCGTTGTGGCGAGGCACGGAAGCCAATCTTCACTGCAGAAGCATGGATTCCATTATAAAATTCCATTATGCAGTTACGCGGCAGCTGTATTGAAACAAAGCTTTGCCAGGTCTTGCTTTCCCAGTGCTCTGCCGGCAATGACCGCTTTCAAAAGTCGGGACTCCTAGCCCCCCCCCCCCCCCCTCCCTCCCCCGCTCTGACATTTGGCAGTGCAGGGGTACTAGGCCCGTCCCTCTGCCACCTTACCGGTAAATACGCCCATGAATACGCCCCAAACTAACATGTTTCAAAGCAATGCATTACAATCAGGCGACAAAGAAGCTCTTCTAGATACAAAAAAAAAAGGCCTTCGGTATCATTGGACCTATAGGTGCACCTCATTCTTTAAATTTGTTCCCTGAGAGAAAGGTCAAGAGCAATATCGTTTAGCTCACCACTTGCTTCTTCCACACTACAGAGACCTCTTCGAGAAAGTTGGCGCCACCATCCGATAACCCACCGGTGTGGCATGCCCCTGTATTATATAGCCCTTTGGATACAGAAAGATTTTGTCTTCGAGCGTTGAAATATCGGTCTGACTCATTCCGATCCGACTCATTTTTAGAGCACAGGAGACACAGCTGTAACATCCGCTGCATTTATTCAGAAGCTTTATCGTGGGCATTCTCATTGCGTCTCCCGGATTACACTCCCATATTCGAGTCACAGCTCTTAGCAATTATTTTAGCCCTTAGAAAACTTTCCATAAATGATTCGGCGGTTGTGGTAGTTACCGATTCACTTTCTGTATGCAGAGCTCTCACTTCAGCTTCACCTTCCGAGTTTTCTATCCTTACTGTATTCACATCATTAATCCCTAAAAACTTGCGTACAGTGCATTTGGTATGGGTCCCTGGTCATCGTGGCATTTTTCTGAACGAGATGGCCGATGCTCTAGCCCGGTGGTCGCTCGATGGTCCGGTAATGTCCATTATGCCTGATACAGCTTCGATTTCTGAATCCAGATTCCGCAAATATTCGTTAATTCAAGATCACATGACAATCAAATTACCAGTTCAAGAATATGGTCATCTTTCTTTTGCTTGGAATAATAAATGGTGTCCCACTGGTAAATTGGAGGTGTTGTTTACAAAGTTTCGAGGCCGTATACCTCCTCTAAATTTTTATTTATACAGGTCTGGTTTGGTGCCATCTCCCCTATGCTTTTTCTGTCAAGAGCCAGAAAACATCGACCACTTTTTACTCACTTGCCGTCGTTTCATTAGACATAGGAAAACATATCGAAATTTTATTCAGAAACCTAGGAATTACTCTTAATTCGGAAAATATTCTTTCCCTTGGGGCTTCTGCTTTGGGCCACAGCAACATGAACATCTGCTTAGCCGTATGTAAATTTCATGAAGACACTAAAAGAATTCCGTGCTAATTTATCTTCATTCAACTTTGTGCACTTGTTTTTCTTTGAGCGGATCACAGCATACCACTCTATTGTGCCATAAGTATTATATTGGCACATAAATTAAGCGTCTGAAAAAAAAAAGGTTTCCTTTTTTTTATATTCCCCCAGTCAACCGATTAGTTTTCTTGATCGTCTAAAGTTAATCCATAACACTATATTAAACGCCGGTTCATGGCCGATCTCCCGAAGTGGGTAAGTGCCAATACAAGACTCAAGCAAGCAAGCAAGCAAGCAAGTCGGTCCCCGCCTTGACTGTCGCTGTTCTGCATCGTCGCCGAGTGCCCGCCAATAAACGTCTTAACAATTTGGTGGAGAGTGCTGTGCCCTTAAAACAACTTCGGTCCGCATTCGATGCCCTTGGAGCTTCGATCCCGTACCGTGCCATCAACCATGCCCCAAGACGCCGCTCAGCAAACGCTTCCTCCTGCGCCGACGCCATGTCCCGGTGTCCCCCGCATCCGCGACCCTCCTATCTTCACCGGCGCGGATGGCACTGACGTCGAGGACTGGCTCGCCATTTACAAACGCGTGAGCGTCCCCAATAAATGGGACGAGGCAGGCAAACTCAGTGTTGTATCGCGATCATGAGCTATGATCGCTTCCCGCCGTCCAACCGAGGCGCACGCACTGCGTTCGACGGGAGCCCTCGAACAGACGACCACATCAGTCCGACGCCGATGAACCAAGAGCGCGAGGCCCCCTGTTCTTTTTATTATTCTTCATTCTTTAATTATACAATGTTGTTAGCCGAATGGCCTGTTTCACAACTGTTCGAGTGAGTTAACGGACGTTCGGTGGATTACCACCAGATGACCTCAATGACATCATCACATCATCCCATCCTTGAAAAAACGCTCTTAGTTACAGAATAACATCGTTACATTATGAACAACAAGCATGTTTGAAAATAGATCATTTACACAGAAAAGTAGAGAAATATTGACAAAACAAAGAAAGAAAATCTCGAAGGTACTTAGAACAACAAAACGAAAGAAAGAAAAAAACACAACAGACATATTAATGCACAGCGCAGCAAAACTACAAGACTTTGCATCAAGAGGCTAAACTACATCTTGTAGTCCTTGGTCCATCTTGGAGGGTGGCGCTTACGTACTGGACGCCCAGTTCCAGCCGTCAAATTCGCCTGTTCGCAGCTACTGCCAGCTGATGATGGCACCGCGTTATCTTCCCCCCCTCCCCGTTTCGAAAGTCTGCAGCGTCAGATGGCAGGAATTCAGGCGTTGGCACATCTACCTCAGTCAGAGTATTATTGTGCGGTATATTCGTGGCATTATTAGTAACATCAGACTGTTCGTCTGCGAGTGGGCAGCCGAAATAGCGAGCTAGTCCGGCATATGAATAATCTGTGTGTGGAAGGGATTCATCATTCTCTGAACGCGGCAGTATTCGCACTAATTTCGAAACATTCCATGTCTTACCATCACTAAGTAGAAATGAGTTTTGACCTCTCCTTTGCATGACTTGGAAGAGCCCTAAGTACTTGCTTGTACCTGTTCGGTATGAGCGAACCTTAACAAAATCCCCAACTTGTACTAAGGGGTACTTGGCGCCTCTACGTTTATCGACATAGGCGTTCATCTGTTGCTGCTTAGTCTCTATTCTGTTGCGAGTTTGCGATCTCAGGAATGAATTGTCCTCTGATTGCGTTCCATTATGCGATTGATTGGTAGTTACGTTCCGCGGCAGATTTGGTTTTCGGAACATTGAGTCCGTGTTACTCAAGTCCAATTTTGTTCGAGGCTGTCTGCCATGTAAAAGCACTGCGGGCGAAACTCCCGTTGTTGAATGCGGTGAAAATCGGTATAAGTCTAGGTACTCGAGAACGGTCTATTTCACTGGTTTGCCTTCCAGCTGTGCGACCTGTATTGCTTCCTTCAGCACTCTGTTAAACCGTTCGATTAAGCCATTGGATTGCGGATAATAATTCGACGATTTGCAATGCTGAATGCCTCTTTCCTTCAGAAAATCCTGGAACGGTTTGGAAATGAACTGAGGACCATTGTCGGCAATGATTTGACTTGGGAATCTCTCTCTGCTGAAGAGAGACAAGAAAATCCATGACATCATGCGATGTCGTAGAGGAAGTAAAACATACTTCCGGCCAGCGAGAATAATAATCCATGACAGTTATTGCATAAGTTGGGCTGGGTTTGATGTTTAAGGGTCCGACTATATTCATGGCTAACTTTTGCCAGGGCTGATCTGGCCAAGGAACAGGTTGCAAAGGCGCAAAGACCGGTTTGGCCGACTTATCTGCTGATTGACAAATGAGACAATTTTTTACACATTCTTCAACTTGCCTATCTAAATGAGGCCACCAGTATCTCTCTGTTAGAAGTTCCTTTGTGCGTACTATGCCAGGATGCAGTTCATGTGCCAACTGCAAAAAAGTTGAGCGAAGCACTTCGGGAATTACTATGCGATGTGCGTGCATTAAAAGACCATCTACCAGTGACAATTCATCTTGAATGTGAAAAAATGGGATCAGGTCAGCCGATAGCGCTTTCTTATGTAACCAGCCTTTACTGAGTTGCTGAATTACATTAGTCAACTTAGGATCATTGGCTGTAGCAGCCTGTACGGTAGCTTTGTCAACCGCCGAAGTTACTAGCGAAACTATTTATTCTTCCTCCTCAGTACTGGTGTTATGTTCGTTGATGGGCAGTCTAGACAAAGAGTCTGCAACATTATTTTGCGTGCCTCTGCAATAGTCTACTTTGAAGTTGTAAATAGTAACCGAGCTGTCCATCGAGAAATGCGTAATGGTTGACGACCAGAATCTCCAGCGGATAGCAAATCAACTAATGCTTGGTGATCGGTTCGGAGTGTAAACCGTCTACCCCACAGATACACGTGCCATTTTTCGCAAGCGAATAAACACGCAAGCGCTTCACGTTCCCCTACTGAATATTTCCTTTCAGCCGATGAGAGGGCACGTGTTGCAAAGGCCACTGTGTGAAGCTGTGATCCCTCTTTTTGCTGTAAGACCGCTTCCTAACCCGACATCCGACGCGTCCGTAGTGACTATGACAGGAAGCTCAGGGTTGAACATCTGCACAACAGGTTTGCATGCCAACCGCTCTTTCAATTGATCAAAGTTCTTCTGAGCTTCAGCCGTCCACTCGAATGACTAACCTTGTCGGAGCATTTTGCGCAATGGTTCCACTAAATCTGCGTAATGATGTAGGAACTTTGCATAGTAGCCGGTCAATCCTAGGAATGACTGAAGGGACTTGTCCTGTGGTGCAGGTGCACTGACTATCGCTTTAACTTTCGATTCCATGGGAGAGAGACCTTCAGCCTAAATATTGTGTCCCAAAAATGTTAATTCTCTCACTGCGAAAACGCATTTATGATTCAATTTCATCCCTGTGTTGTAAATGCGTGATAGCGCTTCCTTCAAGTTGCGATCATGCTCCGACTTGGTCCTTCCCCACACCAAAATGTCGTCTAAGTAACACCCGATGTTAGTACAACCCTTCAAAACATTTGACATAAGCTTTTGAAACGTAGCTGGGGCGGAAGCTAGTCCAAAGCACACTCTTTTAAATCTAAATAGTCCTTCATGAGAAATGAATGTGGTCAACTCACGACTGGTTTCTGTAAGTCCTACTTGATGGTATGCTGAAGCCAAGTCCAGCTTTGAGAACCATGTAGCTCCGGCGAGCAGTTGCAAAAGCTCCTCGGTATGCGGAAGAGGGTAACCGTCGACTACGATGGCTTTGTTGGGTTCCCGCAAGTCCACACACAGGCGCAGCGATCCATCCTTCTTTTTCACTACCACCAGTGGAGACACCCACTCCGATGCGTCGACGCGTTCGATGATGTCCTCGCTCTCCAAGCGTGCTAGTTCGTCAGACACCTGTTGTCTGAGTGCTAGAGGAAGGCGTTGTTTGGCACTCACGGGGCTTACATCCGGTAGGCGTTTGATCTGATGCACGTAGTCTTTGACGAACCCAAGGCCTTCTGAAAACAGGGCTTCAAATCCTGGAGGCGTGTTTTCTGGAAGCTCCAACTGATTAGTAGTAGTGTGAAGGCAAGTCAGAGTTGACCCAACAATATTAATTTGCAACTTCTGCATAGCGCCAAGGCCGAGCAGCGAAGGACCTTTCTGTGTGACGTAAAATGTCACTGTTGCTCGAGTACCGCTGTATTCGATCTCCGCTTCGAAGGTGCCGAGACTAGGAATCAACTTGCCAGAATAGTCCCGAAGACCCAGCGTTGAAGGACACAAAGTGCAATGTCTTGCAAAATATTTCTGAAAATCGGCGTTATTTACGAGGGATACGGCAGCGCCAGTATCCACAAGAAGACGAAGCGTATTTGCTTTAAATGTTATGTGAACGACGATTTCCGTCTTGTATAGTGGCAATTTTATGCCAAGAACATGTGGAGAATACAGGACGATATGTTCTTCTACAGTGGAGACAGCGGCTTGCGACGCTCCAACCTCTGCGGACTTGTTGACGGCAAAGAACCGCAAAGTGTCCAATTTTCCCACATTTGTGGCACTGTTGACTGCGGGCTGGGCAGTTTCTTGCATTTGCTTTGTGCTTAATGAAGCCACAACGGTAGCGAAACGACCGACGAAAGTTATCTTGGTTGCCTCTCGCACCTTTTTCTGCTGCACGGACGCCATGGCGTAAGCCCGCTGCTGCGTAGTTGCGTCGAACGTTATCTGGCTCATGAACGGGCGCACAAAATCCAGAAGTTGCTTGAAGGACACGCTGCTCATCTAGCGTCCGATTTTGCATGGCAGATTCGTCGATGCGTTGTACTGGTGCTCCATCATAAACTGCATTAGCTTGCTGTATTGTTTCCAGAGCTTTGCCTATTTCTTCAGCCTTGGCCAACGTAAGCCTTCGGCCGGCGTTCAAGAAACGCTCGCGCGACGCTGGGCTGGAGACTCCTTCAACGACTTGATCACGTATGCGTTCGTCGAATGTTGAACCAAAATTCACAAGTCAACGCCAGTTGTTTGAGTTCAGCGACGTATTGGGTGAAAAGTTCACCCGGCAGTTGAAGCCTCTTGCAGAATTGATGCCTCTCAACAATGAAATTCGTTGCATCCACGAAGAGCAGGTTCAAGTTATTCAGTAACTCCGTGTACTCGCCTGAATCTCCCGTGCGACGCACAGATGTCGAAACCGGTACAGTTGAATCTTGAGTTTGCGGGGCTCCGAGCATCGTGTCCGTAGCGACGCTGACTGCTGTTGCTTCTTTCACTTCTTCATTGTTGAAGTACTGACGCTCTCCCTCCGCTCCGAGTGATGTAAGGAGAAGAGCCGCTTTTCGCTCTGCTGACCAGTCGTTGCCTCCGACCGACACAAGGTACGCCTTGAAAAGCTTCAGCCATCGTTTCCACGGCACTGGAGGTGTACCAGGATGCAGATAAGAACGGTGCCGGTGCTGCGACTGACATCATTCCAGAAGAGGCGGAGTGACGCGCACAGAAAACTGCAGTCAAGGCGTAATAAATGTAAACGGAAGCGTTCCACTCACAAGTTTTTCCTCGTCGCCATTTTGTTGTATCGCGATCATGAGCTATGATCGCTTCCCACCGTCCAACCGAGGCGCACGCACTGCGTTCGACGGGAGCCCTTCGAGCAGACGACCACATCAGTCCGACGCCGATGAACCAAGAGCGCGAGGCCCCCTGTTCTTTTTTATTATTCTTCATTTTTTAAATTATACAATGTTGTTAGCCAAATGGCCTGTTTCACAACTGTTCGAGTGAGTTGACGGACGTTCGGTAAATTACCACCAGATGACCTCAATGACATCATCACACTCAGCAACCTGGTTTTCTACCTCGCGGGTGTGGCCGGCATGTGGTACAACAACCACGCATCCGATTTCCCGACTTGGTCCACTTTTAAGACCGCCGTCGTCGACGTGTTCGGCCGTCCTGCCGTACGTAAGCTGCAAGCCGAACAGCGTTTGCGTGAACGACCACAGCAGTCCGGCGAGTCCTTCACCAGCTACATCGAGGACATCCTCGACTTGTGCAAGAAAGTGGACACCAGCATGTCGGAGTCGGACAGAATCACACATGTTCTCAAAGGCATCGCCGACGATGCCTTCACCATGCTCCTGGCCAAGAACCCTCGCACTGTGGCAGGGGTCATTACGCTGTGCCAAAGTTACGAGGAGCTGCGCCGGCGGCGCTTGATGACCCGTCGACCGCCGTCACGCGACGCTGACCTTGCGGGCTTGTCGGCCGTTTCTGACCACACCACCTTGCTCGCCGAAATCAAGTCGTTCGTGCGTGAGGAAATTGCCCGCCAGGTCTCTTTACTAGCTTTCGCTCCACCGCAACATGTCGAGCAGCCGTCAACTACACTTCTGCCTCCCCTCCGCCGAGCGATTCAGCAGGAAATCTCGGAGGTCATGCCTGAATACCACCAGCCGCCTCCAGTACCTGCGCCACTAAGCTACGCACAAGTTGTAGCCAGGCCACCTCCACCGATTCCTGTGGCTGGCCCGCTTAGTTACACCGAAGCCGTCGCCAGACCCCAGGCCTTCGACGCAACTGTGCCGCATACATACGCCTGACGTCGTCCACGTGCCGCAACTGCCGCCCACCATGCAGTTCATATCAGCAGCCGCCTCGCCCATCGCGTTCTGCGACATGGGTGGGACCCGCGAACCGATGGCGCACTTCTGACAACCGCCCCATCTGCTTTGCCTGCGGTTGCGCCGGTCACGTCGCACGCTATCGCAATCGCGTGCAGCAGCCTCGGGTCGCATCCAACCTTCCCAGCGAATCGAGCCGCCCTTATTATGACCAACCGCCGCCTGTCACCGACGTCCGGCACCGCACCATCTACACGCCGTTCACAGTCTCCACGATGTCGCTCACTGTCGCTGATACGGCCACGTCCGCCCGCACGCGACCAGGAAAACTAGTCGTCGCAGTCCACGAGGCAAGGGCCGCGACGCTGTCGAACTGCGGAAGCCCTCAGAGAAGCCCATCGAACGTGATAGACGTGTTTGTGGACGGTACTGGATCCGCCATATCCGTCATGGAGGCAAAACTTAGCTGATTACTGCGCAAAGTGACGACGCCACTTTTCGGGCTCTCCTTCCGTACAGCCAGCGCCCAAAGCATTCACCCTACAGCGGTGGGCACAGCCCGCCTCATGACTCAGGACGCGATGTACGCCGTCGAATTGATCATAATTCCTGCATGCTCTCACGACGTCATCCTAGGATGGCATTTTCTCTCACGCCACGACGCCGTCATTCATTGCGCACCAGCTGAAATAGAGCTCTCACCATTCGCTGATTTGACGCCGGCCGACAGTCCATCGGCTGCAAGCAAGGTACTCGTCAAAGACGACGCCAAAGTGCCTGCAAACTCGTTAACGGCGGTGTCCGTCTACTGCGCCAGTCTTTCCGACACCGTTGCACTCCTCTCGCCATCTGACCGTGTTTTCATGAGGAAAGGCTCGCTGGTTCGTTTCGCGACCGTTGAAGTCACTCACGGCTGCACCTCTATTTTTGTTACGAACTCATCCCCGTACAGTGTTACGTTGGTGCGAGGGGAATGTCTCGGCAGCGTGGAACCCATGGAAGACGCACAACTTATGGATGAACCCTATGACACGCACTGCCCAAGTTCCAGTACGCTCAGTGCTGCTTTCTACATCTGCTTCATCATTCGCTGATGTATTTGGTTCCTCCATTCCCGACAACCTTACGCCGGTCCAGCGTTCCCAGCTTCTTGGCCTGTTGGAAGAATTTCGCTCTTCTTTCGATGTTGCTCAACCTTCAATCGGCCGCACGTCCGCCGTTACGCATCGCATCGACACAGGCGCCCAACCACCACTGCGGCAACGTCCATATCGCGTATCTCCCACAGAACGCCATGTAATCAACGAGGAAGTCGACGTCATGCTTCGACGCGATGTTATTCGACCCTCTAACAGCCCCTGGGCGTCTCCTGTCGTTCTCGTTGCGAAAAAGGACGATTCTGTGCGGTTCTGTGTGGGCTACCGACGGCTCAATAAGATCACTCGTAAGGACGTGTATCCACTACCGCGAATAGACGACGCGATTGACAGCCTGCAAGGAGCAGAATTCTTTTCATCTCTCGATTTGAGCTCAGGGTACTGGCAAGTACCTATGGCTGAAGACGCTCGACCGAAGACCGCCTTTCTCACGAACGACGGCTTGTACGAATTCAACGTCATGTCGCTTGGGCTGAGCAATGCGCCCGCCACCTTTGAGCGCATGATGGATACCGTTCTGCGCAACCTGAACTGGCACACGTGCCTGTGCTACCTCGACGACGTCGTCGTTTTCGCTCCGGACTTCTCCACGCATCTTCAACGCCTGCGGCATGTTTTGGCGCGCTTGCGTTAACGCCGGTCTGCAACTGAACCTAAAGAAGTGCCGATTTACAGCACGGCAGCTGGCAATACTCGGCTACGTCGTGTCCAAGGACGGAATTCTCCCCGATCCAGCTAAGCTTCGGGTCGTGACCGAGTTCCCCAAGCCGACGTCCGTCAAGGAACTGCGCAGTTTCGTAGGCCTGTCTTCCTACTATCGGCGCTTCATTCGAAACTTTGCGACTATCATATCGCCGCTGACGAAGCTCCTCGGAAGTAACGGGCCTCTCCATTCGTGGTCGTCAAAGTGCGACGACGCTTTTGCAACGCTCCGTCGTTTGTTGACCTCGCCTCCCATACTACGTCACTACGACCCTACGACCCCTACAGAGGTGCATACGGACGCCAGTGGTGTTGGCCTCGGCGCTGTCCTTGGGCAGCGCAAACCAGGGTTCCCGGAATATGTCGTGGCGTATGCAAGCCGTACGCTTACAAAAGCCGAGACCAATTACACCGTCACGGAGAAAGAATGCCTGGCAATCATCTGGGCCCTTACGAAGTTCCGACCTTATTTGTATGGTCGCCCATATGATGTCGTCCCTGACCATCACGCACTGTGCTGGTTGTCGTCATTGAAGGATCCCTCAGGACGTCTCGCCCGTTGGGCACTTCGCCTGCAAGACTACGACATCCGCGTGCTGTACCGCAACGGACGCCAGCATGCTGACGCAGACGCCCTGTCGCGCTCTCCCTTGCCTGACGACAATGCCCACAGCTCAGCGTCTCACCTTGCCGTTTCTTCCTATCGACCTGCATACCATCGCTACCGAACAGCGCAAGGATCAATGGATTGCCTCACTGATAGACTTGGTGACTGATCCATCGGCAACACCATCCACTCGCGCGTTGCGTCGTCAAGCCCACCATTTTGCCGTTCGCGATGACCTCCTCCACCGATGCAATTACAACAGTGACGGCCGCCAGTGGCTACTAGTCATACCCCGCAGCCTGCGCTCTGACATGTGCGAGTCGTTCCACTCTGATCCGCAATGTGCGCACTCCGGGGTATCGAAGACTTACCACCGCATTCGCCAACGGTACTTTTGGCGAGGAATGTACCGCTACGTGCATAAATCCGTTCGCTCCTGCATAGATTGTCAGCGCCGCAAAACTTCAACGCACCTGTCGCCGGCAGGTCTGCAACCTCTACCTTGCCCTGAACCGGCCGTCTGGGCGCGTTGGTATCAATTTGTATGGGCCACTTCCGCTAACGTCGGCTGGTAACCGCTGGGCCATCGTCGCTGTAGACCACCTCACGCGATACGCCGAAACCGCGGCCCTCCCCGCGGCTACGGCGCGCGATGTGGCCTCCTTCCTGCTCCAGCGATTCATGCTCCGTCACGGTGCACCCCAGGAACTGCTCAGTGATCGAGGCCGTGTTTTCCTGTCCGAAGTCGTCGAAGCCATTCTCAAAGAGTGCAACGTTGTTCACCGCAAAACTGCAAAACTGCTGCTTACCACCCGCAGACGAATGGTCTCACCGAACGCTTCAACCGTACGCTCGGCGACATGCTCTCCATGTACGTCGCCGCCGATCACACAAATTGGGATGCCATTCTGCCATTCGTCACCTCCGCCTATAATACCACCCCTCAGAGCACTACTGGTTTTTCACCTTTCTTCTTATTACATGCAAGGCACCCGTCGCACACCATCGACACGATACTTCCATACTAGCCGGATCCATCTGAGTGTGCGCCTATTTCTGACACAACCAGGCTTGCTGAAGAGGGTCGAGAGCTTCCAAAGACCTTTACTACACATGATCAAGAGCGGCAGAAGGGCATTCGCGCTGACACCAGCACTTCTGCGCCCACGTTCCTCCCTGGAGCGCTCGTATGGCTCTCGATCCCTACCACCCCTGCAACTGGCCTCACTTCAAAACTACTGCCCAAATACGAAGGCCCTTACCGTGTCGTCGAACGCACTTCCCCCTGTAAACTACCTGATCGAACCCATCGCACCATCTTCGGACATGCTCCGTCGAGGGCGCGACATTGTAAGCGTGGAGCGCCTCAAGGTCTACCATGACCAGCTCATAGTAACCAGCTGTTAGGTCGCCAGGCGGCTCCCTTTTCGTACCCGGGGTAACTGAAGCGAAGCTTTGGAACTAGTGGGTCGTCCTCTCCAGCGCCTTCTAGTGGGTCGCCCTCTTCGAAAAAAGAGCAGCTCGTGCTGAGAGTCGGTCCCCGCCTTGACTGTCGCTGTTGTGCATCGTCGCCGAGTGCCCGCCAATAAACGTCTTAACAACGCCCATGAATACGCCGCAAACTAACATGTTTCAAAGCAATGCATCACAATCATGCCACAAATAAGCTCTTCCAGTTAAAAAAAAGGCCTTCGGTATCCTTGGACCTATAGGCGCACCTCATTCTTTACATTTGTTCCCTGAGAGAAAGATCATGAGCAATATCATTTCTTTTAGCTCACCAAACGCTTCTTCCACACTACAGAGACGTCTTCGAGAAAGTTGACGCCCCCATCAGATACCTGGTGTGGCATTCACCTGTATTATATAGCACTTTGGATACATAAAGATTTTGTTTCTTTTAGCGCTGAATTTGCGTTTACCCCGATCCGACTCATTTTTACAGCATAGGAGACACAGCTGTAACATCCGCTGCATTGGGTCATGTTGGCGTACAGCTTCCCATATTTCTTAGCATGTAGCAAATACAGCACGGACGTCGAACTGCAGTCCTTTCGTTAGCTAGAAGTTTAGCTAAAAGCCAGCTGTGCGTTAAAACTGCACGCTATCTCATAAATGGCTCTTGAGTGCAAGCATCATATACTGTTCGCGTGAAGAGTGCGCACATGCACATCATGTTTTTTTTATCACTGGCAAAATGCCTCTCCTATACCGACAAATATTTTTATTATATTTGTACGGGCTCCATATGACACGTGCGACGGTCTCTGACACAAAAAAGTCGCTTTTTCACCAGAAAAGCGACACAATCAATGCGATAGCGACCGACTGGAAAGTCGTACGAAGAAATGCTAGCAACTCACTCCTTTAGAAAACACGACCGATGTAGCGAGCGAAGTGACCTTCACATGGTATATAGTTTCAACGCAAACTTCGCCATGAGAGCACAACATGTACCAAGCTATGAACTATCTCTGCATCGCGGAATAACTAACAGCGCGTCAAGGTTAGAATACGGACAGAAAGAAGGATAGAACACAGCGCTGAACTCACTACTAGATTTGATTTTGAAAAAAAAATCTTTCTGAGTGGCATGTATACTTCGCCTTCGAAGACAACGCTAGGACGTGATGCGAGAACCAAGAGTCCACCCTAACGTCATGGGACATTCTCAGAGCACGTTCTTGAATACCTTCACTACCGTCGACAGCAAAGAGGGGGCCGAAAGACTGCTTGAGACCCGCGTGAAACTCCCCAACGAGAACGTCATTCTGTTCACCGACGAAATCACCCGCATTTTCCGTCACGGAGACCATTTCATGTCCAAGGAGAAGAAAGTTCGCTTCCTCATGCGAGGTGTAAAGCAGGAGCTCTTTGCTGGGCTGGTGAGAAACCCACCGAAGGCCGTCTACGAATTTCCCTAAGAAACAACGACGATCTTAGTAAGCGCGGCCACAGTCGCACAGCTGCAGACGCGCTGCTGCAGTCCGGTGTCACAGTCCTCCTCCACGCCCTCGTCAAGACGCCGCAGCGCCACAGTACCGTCGCGAGACACCGCCACAGCCAACAACGCCATACCGTCCGCCTGTTGGTGAGCGATGCCCCCCAAGGGAAACCGACGTTTCGCGCGCGCCTGACCACCGTCCTCCCGCTGCCATTGCGGGGAAGCCGGCCGTACCTACCGTCGCTGCCAGTAGCAAGAAATGGCGTTTCGTGGTTTCGCCATCATTGCACCGTGTCCCCAGTAAGGTGAACAGTGGACACTTCGACAACCTTCCCAATCACCGTCGCGAGGCCGCTTCATCTCACCGCAGCATCGGCACTACGGCGGCCCCACCCGGGACCGTTCCGCGAGCCAAACTGTATCCACGAATACGAGCCGAACTGCGTCCAACGAACTGCATCTAAGAATACCGACACCTCAGCAGGGGCATTACTGCAGCATACATCAAAGAAATCGTGGCCGTCGGCAATGCGTTTGCCTTTTCAGATTCTGACGAAGCTACAACGACGACCCCACTACCTCAACCATCCTTCGACGTCAACGCAAATCTTTCCGCTCACCAAAAGCAAAAGCTCCGATGCCTTCTGCAGCAATACAAGGATTGTGCTTGTTGTCATCAAGGCTTCGGCAAACGCCACTTGCTAAGCACCGCATCGTAACGGAAGAAAGTGCCCGACCCATCCGTGGAGCCCGTACCGAGTTTTGACACTAGAGCG
>JALIZH010027375.1:0-15345 GCA_030522465.1 Rhipicephalus appendiculatus
CATACGCCGGTCATACGCCGGACAAAGGTCAATGTAGGAGGTGCATAAAAGATGCACATTTTTTGCATACGCGCTCACACACACAATTTCCACGCATCATGTAACCACGTGAGCGCCAGCAGAGGAGTACTGCATTCAGTTGCTATCGCCGTCACGATCGGTCTCACCTTGAATAATGTGTACTACAAAATGGCGCAATGAAAGACCACGATATAATTACCGAATACAATCTACAAGATCACATTAAAAAGCTTAATAAAGACAATCCTGGACAGCAATCAACTAACTGAAGCATTTTCCAAGTACCCGTAAGAGGATCTGGTTTCATTTCATATTTTTTATAAAAGTATTATAGATAAATAACTTGAACAAAGAAGTGTATGTTACCTACATAATCTACAGTTTCTGCATTCTAGTTGTTAAAATAAATATTGAATCTGCCTTCTCGTGAAAGAAGACAGCGCATTTACTATGAAGCACGCAACAGCGCGAGCGTCAACAATTTCTCGCGCATAATTAAACACCTGTGTGGCAGAATTCACAAAACTTTTTAACGCGATACCGTTAAATGGCTCGTGTTACAGAAATTCCGGTGTCGCCATCGTAGGTTGTCAGTGAAAAAGTCATCTTGCCCGTGACCGAGAAACCAAGAAAGATGCAGATAAAGTAAATAAAAACATGGTTGATCCCTCCGTCATGGGAATCGGTATAACACGAAAGTGAAACGTGTCCTTACAGAAGTAGTTGAATGTTTACTGTACATTGATATGAGATAGCTTGCACAACGTCTATTAGTGTTTGACAGTTAGGGCACCGTTTAACGTGGATGCATCCACGTTGACGCTTGGTGGCACATCTGTATCCGGACGACTAATGTCCATGATCAATGACTAAACAGGCCCTTGTGGTCATAGATGCTTGGGGTAGCTGTACGGTTAGAGCGGAATTAGAGAAAGCGGTGTGACAGCCAGAACAGCGCCACTGATTGGACGCCGAACTTGGGCTAAGGTCGCCTACTCGCGGCATGTTAGAGTTATATTGAACAACGCTGCCAGACCAGAGGGAAACGCAACGCGCGTCGTGTCTTCCCCGTTGGCAGGCTGCAATTTTTCGCGGGGCCAGATGGGAACGCGGAGGTACAGCCACGCCATGCAAGCACTCGCGCGTCGTAGAGCTATTTTTGGTATGGACGGATGCTATGAGCGAGGAAGACGCTAGGGGTAAGGTCGCCACCTGGCAGTGTGTTAATGCGTCGACAAAATTGGACTTTTCCTATTCGGAACGCGCCGATTGGGACGAACGCGTAGAAACGACGCTTTGAAAGAATTAATCGTGCATTTCACGGTCATAATGCGTTACTTCACTTTACCAAGAGCACTGTGAGAGGATAGTGGCAGATATAAAAGGTTTTCTTTTTTTAAGCCTGTAGAGTATGTGACCGTGGCGCAGTGGATAGCGTGCCCGGCATCTCTCGTCGCGGACCAAGAGGTCGTAGGTTCGACTCCCGTTGACGGAACTTTTTTTCTTTGTCTTCTGATCATGCGTATTTTTTCGACGTCATTTCCGTGACGGAAATACGTCACTCAAATCTTGGTGGACCCCGGCATAAAACACTTTCGTGTTAAAAATTTCCAGGTCCGAGTCAGAATCGAACCCAGGCCGTCCGCGCGGCAAGCAGGTGTTCTACCAAAAAGCCACGATATTTGGTGACACTGCTTCGAAAAAAAAAACAAAAACTATGGGAATGTTATGTTGTGGAAGGAGTCCCCTCAACGCAGCATATATTGCTTGGCAGAAGCGTAGAATCGCGCCAGGTGTCAAAACATGTGAATTGAGCAACTAGTGGGCGTTTTGAAAGCGCACCCATTACAAAACGCTCAGACATATTTGACCATCGTCAGCAGCAGAACCATCAACAATGTAAACGGCTGCGTAGGTTCGCGTGGTGCCCTGAGGACGCGTTGCGGCCCTTCCTTGCTTCGCAAAATGAATAATTATAGCGTAGTCGCCACTTAAAAACTGTCCTTGCAGGACGTTGAATGATACTTTGCATCAGCCAATGTTACGCGCACAGTCGTTCCTTTCCTTACGGCACGGTTGAACCATGCACCGAGAACCGAAGCAGGCTAGCAGTTCACAAGGCGATGCGCACAAGGCCCGATTACATGGTCTATCCCAATAGCTCGCGAAGCTTCGGACGAAAAGTGGTTCAGAACCTATTGCCAGCGCATCAGTATGGGGAGTTATGGGCGCTGCGATTTAAGCGCGACTATGTGTGGAGGGAACAAGCACTAATAGTGAAAAACAAAGTTTTATTCAAAGCGGAAGGAACCATTATGCGCCACAAATGAAATTTCTTTCCCCAGCATTACTACGGAGGTGCAATGAGCAAAAAATGATGACTGTGTTTTATTACTACGAGAAAACTTTTTGTAGCGCCCTCTGCGCAAGCCATTATAATTCAGTGCAGCACTTGCGGTGCATGGAGAGGCGCGCTCGTGAAATTCGTCTGCGCCGACAAGCCCCCTTGCGTGTTTGGTGTCCCGCACTTGAATGCGTTCTCTAAATTATTGGGGTGAAAATTTATTAGTGCGATAGCATTTATATGGACAGTCTGGACGGGTTTTCGCCGTCGCCGGCGCTGTTCGGCGTTATGTCGCGTATAAAGTCCAAATTGATAAGATCACCCTGTGCATCGTACGTTCTACTCGCGGGTTATAGCGCACGAGTGGAGGTGACGAATGTGGCTGAAGGAGAGATCAAACAACCCGGGCCCATCTCCGTCGATCCCAGGCGCATACGATAAGATCCCCCCGCCCTGTTAGAACAGCCTCCCAATGCTCAAGGAGAGAGAAAACGCCCCGCCCGTCTTTAACTAGCCTGAAAAGATGCGAGGGGGGGGAGGGGGTATCTCGAACAGCAACTGCGACATTTGATTTCACGAGCGCGGTCGTCGCAGGCGAGTGCGTTATCTGGTTACCTCGGCAGCCGTTAGCGCGCGTCTCGTATACCCTTCTGCGTGCTGAGCTCTCAACGCGCAAAGACGGTGAGAAAAGTGGGCCTGGAGCAGCCGTATTCTCATACACCAGCGTTTTGTAGAGTCGTGCGAGATCGCATGCAAAAGAGTTAGCTGCCAGCCACACTTCGTATAACATTACAATTTCTCGCTATCGCATTCAATGCTTCGCCCTCGCCGGTGAAACAGACTTGTTTCTTTCTTGCTGGGCGCGAAGTTGTGAGGTGCGTTTCATCTTTGGTGAACGTCTTGAGTGCAGTGTCCAACGGGCAACGGGACGATGCGGATATTTAACGCCCAGCGGTTGCCTCGGTACCAGCGGAAACGACGTGCTGTGCAAGGATGCAATAGCAACACATATACGCCTGGTGACCCATGTCTTCTATAGATAAGAAACCAGGGCAAAGGTTTGTAATACTGTGCTCGCTGGACTTTCGCGCATCAGTATTCTTGCGGTCCCGTTTCCTTCTTGTTCGCGCAATGCCTACTATATTTCATGATATCGGTTAGTATATCGCGAAGTTATCTACCACGCTACAATTGGCACGCCTGTATACGTTACACATAACGGTAATTTATCTAAGCATAAGGCAAAACAAAGCGCCCATGTAGTGTCCACGCACTTTTCGCGCTTATTACCACACTTGGTGCGCATTGTGTGCATTGTAATAAAATTGAGTTATTGTGACCATTGCATAAAACTGAAATGGCATAATTTTGGCGTGACTAGTCGTAATTTCTTCTCCTTACAACTGAACACAAGCAATATTCCCCCTAAAAAACCTGTGTATGTGCGAAGAAAATCAGCGACGCTGCAAATATGAGACGTACGCCGCTGCTTGCTTTATTCCGGCTGAGGAAGATGCCACGAGCGCCTAATAAAAGTTCCAAGAATAAGCTTTTTAGTAAAACCGAGGCGAATTGAACGACTGTACGCTTAAACATCCTATCTAGTCATGCATCGATATTAGTTCAAACTCGCGTTAGCTTGAAGCACACTCGTCGAGGACTCGCCTTTAGGGCGGGTGCTTATCGATCACGGGCCTAAGATAATTAATTTGAGATCGAATTTCGTTTCAGTGCCTTCGAAATGACGTTACTTGTTTACCAAGTATTACATCACATCCACTTTGTTTTTTATTCTGCCAAAAGTGTTCCCTCCTCACGCAGATGGCGCTAACTCCATGAAGAGCCATATAATTAACTGCCATTTTCTAAACGTCTGGGCTTCTATGAAAGCTTCGCTACCAGTTATATCTACCTTGCCAATTATGCTATCTGATCTGCTCTTGAAGGCATAACTCAAGCGTCCTTCGATTTTTCTTAAGCGCATCTTGTCATTGGTCAGCAAGCTTCACTGATCATGTGTCCAGCAATAGGATTGGCTGAAATATTCTCCTACAAAACTTATGTTATTAGCACAAGATGGTCTTTGTGAGTATGGGTCATGTGTAACTATGTCTATTTTCTGTAGTAGTCTTTCTGTTTGATTTTCCTTCCGCCCTGAAAATTTTAGTACATTTTGTTGTTTTATCGCATTTATAATTTTCTCCTGCAATACTTATTTGGTGGAGGTAGGGCATTTCTTTATCTTTTTTTTTTATTTTTATTGCATTTTTCAATTATTCTTCCAGCCAACTCCACTTTAATGTAATGTAGTACGTTTCTGTTCTGCATGAATGTATTGATGTGGTTTAACAACGAAATATCAGTGCGTCCGACAAGAAGCTGGAAATCTGTTCTTTATATCCCAGGGATGCATACATCGCCCTTCGTTATGTCCCCGTCCCGTGAAAATGCGACTGCCTGTGATAAAGCGCATCCCAAAACGAAGGATAAAACATGAAATTTAAGCTAGCCCACGTGAAGCTATCCTTAAGTGAAGCATTTTTAGATGATACACACACGTTCATGTCAGTGTTAATATTGGGTGGAAGTGTGGTGGCTGCGCAGACGTGATACATAAACGGACACAGCATTTGGTGCCCATCGTGAACGTGTATGCCGAGCCAAGCATATTTTCACTGCGCAGCACTTATTACTGCGTTACAAAAGACGCGGGTGCCTTCCTCTGGTTGCTGTAGGCGAAGCACATTGTAATATTGCAGTGAAGCTTTAAACAGGTTTTTTTTCTGGCGGATAGTGTGGGTAAACAATTCGCCTAGAGAAACAATTTACGGCACCGCCCACCCCTCGCTCCTAGCACGGTTGTGACAGCTGCCTCTCGCTCCTTCGCCATCACCTCTTTCAAAAGTGTCACGATACTCGACGGCGGCGTTTCCCAGAAGTAAATGTTACTTTTTGTCTCGTGACGTAGAGATAGCGTAGCTCTTATCAGAAGTTACCCTCTCTATTCGCTATGGGACGGACGCGTGTGTTTCGCAAGCAGGAAGAAAAGCGGAAATGGAAGGAGCCTCGAGGCGCACCTAAGTCTGAATAGGCGCGAAAACGATGTGAAGCTGCAGCCGCTGACGTCCGTCTTCACAATAGAGGAAAGGCTCTCGATTTTTTTCATTGCGATAGCAATTATATGGACAGTCTCGACGGGTTTTTGCCGTCGCCTTCACCGTCATTTCGCGTATAAAGTCCAAACTGATAGATCCCCCCAGCGCATCGTACGTTCTGCCCGTGGGTAACAGCGCGGGAGCGGAGGCGACAAAAGTGGCTGAAGCGGACATCAAACGAGCCGGACCATCTCCGTCGCTCCGAGGCGTATGCGATAAGATCCCCCCCCTCCTCTTCGACCAGCCGGGGAATGCTCAAGAAGAGAGGAAACACCCCGCGCGTCTTTAACAAGCGCGGAAAGATGAGAGAGAGAGGGGGGGGGGGGGGGGGGTCGTGCAGCCACTGCGACCTGTGGTTTTACGAGCGCGGTCGTCGCTGGCGCACGCGTTATCTCGTAATCTCAGCAGCTGACAGCGGGCGGCTGGCTCCTACGTGCTCCGCTCTCAACGCGAGGAGATTGTGCGAACAGTGTCCCTGGAGCGGCAGTATGCTCTTAAGCCAGCATTTTGTAGTTGCGTGAGATCGGATCCAAAACAGTTAGCTGCCAGCCTCGCTTCGAATAACATTAGAATTCGTTGCTATCGCATTCAATGCTTCACCCTTGCGGTGAAACGGACTTTTTTGCTAATTGTCTTGACATTTCTTCACTCGCTTGGTGTACTCGTACTGCGCGCTACCCCGTGAATTGAGCTGACCTTTTTCGCGATTCCTTTCAGATGCGATGTGCCGACCTAGGGGTGCATACACTGCCCTGCGTTGTCTCCGTGCCGTGACAATGCGAGTGCCTGAGAGACACTCCATCTGAAATCCGAGGATCGGCTATGAAATTAAGACAGCCCACGTGAAGCGAGTAGTGGCGCACATTCGATGGTGCTGTGTGGAATAGTCGACCGGCACGCAGTTAGAAAAGGGCGGGAAGGGCGAGGCTAAACTCTGCTCGAAATACAACAATCTTGGCAGCAGTAGTCGTTACTGCTCAAAGCATGTCGGGGTGAAAGGAATCATCGACTCGTTGACTTGCGTTCTTGCCACCCGGACAGACCTCTTCGTGACAGATTTTAGTCGAACAGTCAATGTTCCTATTTTAACCATCATACCTTGGGTGTTAGGAGAGATGCTTCTATTGAAATTGCAACGCACCGCTCTTTCGTAAGCGGGTATGGCGCTTGACTACTGACTGGCAGTGTGCGGGACTCAATCCCGTCAGCGGCGGCCGCCTCTCGATGGAAGCAGAATTCTAGTGACAACGTTTGGTCGGCAGAAATTTCCGCAGCCTTAACTACAGCATCCCTCCTAATCTTATCGTGCTTTCAGGACGTAAACCAACAGCAATTTTTGTTAATATTATTATTATGGCTAGCTACTGCCGTTCAATATTCATGCGAAGAATAAATCTTTCGGGAATATGCGACTACATTCCCAAGTGCAGTCCATCTCACTTGTGGTTGATGCACTTGGTCTTTATACCAAACTTGCCCGTTCGACACGCGAGTGCAGTAAAAAGCCGTGGCTTAGTAAGAAGGTGAAATAACGGGAATAGGCACGGTCGGGCAGATTTTACAATTTTTACGCTTACCTGGAATCGGCACTACTTCGTACGCCACCATTGTTAGTCGCTGTGTGCACGCCTACAAACTGGTCCGAAAATGCTCCAGTTTCTGATCGGTTCGATGACGTAGCTCAAAGGAAAGTATAGCCTCCTCTCCTCAAAGAACAATTCCACTTACGACTGCTTAAGCGTAATATTTGCGTGGACCTTTATAAACTGCTTCTGCTGCGAACTTAGCACAAACACTCGAGTAGGTGGTTTCGGGAAACCTAAAACGCGCATTAATAGGAGTAGCCTAGTGGCGCAGATGTTCAACCTCCGAGGATATCAGGCAGAATACGTTCATTTTTGCATAAATTGTTAGGGTTGTTAGGGTTCATCGGTGAATGCGTGACGCCTTGCGTCGTTTCATTACGGTAGTATTTACATGCGGTGTCGACACTCTCATAGCATTTGATCGTGCGAGACTCACGCGCGCAGTATTCAATCTACAGCGACACAATAGATGTCTGAAATGCGGTCAGCCTAAAGGAAATGGATGACATGCAAGCGAGCACTCGTGCGCCCGTCATTCAAACCAGAAGCAGACTCATGACAGCGTTTAGAATGGCAGTCCTGGCGAAAACGATTCCTCTCGTCGGCCTAAATCTTCTTGGAAGACTACAGCATGCCTGAGTAGTAATAACAAGTAGGGTTTTAGGGGTGAAAACCACGATATGATTATGAGGCACGCCGTAGTGGAGGGCTCCGGAAATTTCCACCATCCGGTGTTCAATAACGTGCACCATCGAAGTATGACCGGCACAGCCAGTGACAGGGCCAGGGGGTTTCACACCGAGGCCACGTCTACCTACGCCACTGGGCTTTTCTGCCTACGCTCCTGGGCAGGGTTGCCGTTGGGTGGACTTGAAAAGGAGCCAGAACTCAAGCCAAAAGTAGCCAAAGTAGCCATGCCATTTAATATTATCGCCAAATTTGTAGCCAAATGGAACAGAAGTGGTATTATGAGCAGATTCTTTAGTATTGATCAATAAATAACTGCATTTTGAATAAGTAAGACCGTAGAAAGCCACGGATAAGTTGGAAATAAATTAAATGAACGAATTATGATAAATTCATTATGCGTGCATATATTTCATGTAGAAAATATGAGTTCTTGCCAGACACAAAGTTATATTAGAATATTCCAGCCAACAAGTCTGTAGGAACATGCAGGTTGGAACAGATTGTCGTTGAAGCTGCAGACCAAATTCTGGTTGTAGATGAACAGACCAGCTAAATCTTGTTGCCGATGTTATGTTTTCCCAAGTTTGCACGAGAACACGCACTGCGCATCAGAATTATTCGTAAAACTTGCGCGTAGCATTACGATAGATGGCGGGAAGCTTGAGCACCGAGCCAGTCTCGTATTCGTCAGCATGCACGCAACTTCGTCCCTCCGTATTTGGAGACGCGCTAAGCGTCGCGTAAGGGTGCCTCGATGCGCACCGGCTTATACTAGTGGGTGGAGGACGACCGTACGCATCCGCTGAAGCGAGAGAAAAGCTTAAAAACAATGTATTTCGTCTGCAAAAATGAGAAAGAATGGCTACTTAATGCGCCAAATCAGCACTTTAAAAGTAGCCAGAAAATAGCCATGGCGCCAACTGCAAATTTTTGTCGCCAGACGGGGTAGAAAAGTGGCCAATTTGGCGCAAAGTAGCCACCAACGGCAACCCTGCTCCTGGGCGCGGCCGGGATAGGTCTCCCGTAAGCACTGTACCGCCGAGGCGGACAGTATGCCTGATTAGGCGTCCTGTAAGGTGCTTACGTATAGAGCACAGAATCTACGTACTGCTATGTGTTCTTGTGAAGACAGAATATTATATAGAGAACGCCAGCCAGCTGGGACAACGCAACTTATGCCTCCGAACATTAAAAACTGTGTTAACACTTTCCTTGAATGCGGGGAAACAGATAGCCTTAACGTTCAGAGACTGACATGTGTTATCGCGTCTTTGGGCATTATTAATAAATGGAAATGTTCGACAAGAAGCTTACCCCGCATTGTCTTGCGATGTGCCTGCCGGGTTTTTTTCTTGAAGCACGGTGTACCTGCCGCTACTAATCGTGGAATATCGTCGCAATCGCTCTTCATCGGCCATGTCCGTTGGTCTAAGTGGGCGGTTGCATACGCTAAGCACTGTCGGAAAAAACGCGGACAGACATCAACCCAGCATCATTGAACTAATGCACCCTGTGCAGAAACTAAGGCATGGTGTCGCTCGTCCTTGCGCACTTCTTGCATGCGGAAATCCGTACATGAGGCTATCTGTTTTTAACAGATCGGGTAATTCGCTAGACTGCCAACGTGTGTCTGTAGATTTCCAAAGCAACGTCTAGCGGCGCCACTGCTTTGACGGGAAGCGCCACCTATGGCGAAAATACCGTAGCTGGGGAATACCCACTGCGCGTCCCCTTTCGCCAGAACACTGCCGCCTCAACTTCGCCACACGTGCAGAGCTCTCGGATTGCATATGTGGTGCGTCACACTGTAACTGTCGCTGACTAGCCGAACGCTACGGAGTCAATAAAGTTATAGAGCCTCGAAACGTTCACCGACCGCTTATCCACCGGAAAACTGCATATTAAGAGCGCACGCCCCCAAAACGGTTGCTCGTTTGCGCACACGCAGGCTATGTGCATTAGTCGGGATGTGGTGGAACTTCGAAAACATAAACGATAATATCTCTAGCAGGAAAGATGTAATGAGCTGTGCGCCGCAAGGCCTGGGAACGTGGGAAATACTGGGTTCACAGAGATGGTTTGGCTCGGCATTGCAAGGCTTGGCTATGTGGAGCGTAGAACTATGTTGCTTGGTGACGTGTCATCGGGGCGACGGTATGTGAAAGATTGATTAATGTTTTGTTAATTGACTCCGTTCCTACTATCACTACGTTTACTAGTAATGTCCTAAGAAGCATTGCATTATTTACCATGGTCTTTATTATCATGATAACAATTAACGAATGCCAAATTAGCAAGATTATAATAAGCAAAGTCATAATTAGCATTACCTCAGTTGGTCTGGTTTTAATTCTAAGCTTGTTATATCAATGTATTAACTAGAATAGCGTTAATTATCCACTTCTTAAATAGTTATCAACGTTTATTGGCAAGGTCTTAAAAAGAAAACGAAGACAAGGCACGCCGGCCAAGCAACGCGCTAGATGGTAGAGGCCGATCATGATAATGGTTTCTGGTTCCCTCTGCATTGGCTAACTTCGAGCTAAACAGCTACGCTGTTAAAATTGCAGCGGTGAAGTCACTTTGCTGCTTGCATATTATATTGATATCTGGGGTCTTACCTCCTAAAAACACGATATGATTACGGGCTTTTAGCTTGTACCTGTAATTCTCTACTTTACCGTGTTACCGAATACAAGATGGAATCTGCGCATGCGGGAGTCTTTACGGAACGTAAACAACTCGCCGGATATGCCTTACGTTTATGGCCCGACGCAAGCCGCCGAGTCGAGACAAGCCAAAGCACACGTGCCAACTGCGAGCACGTTGTTTGCCTTCGTTCGCATTGTCATCACGCGCAACTTGTGCGGGCGCAAGCGCTTCACGCTCGGCGATGGCGTCGCATTCGCGAAAGAAGTGTTAGATTTAAATCCTTTCCTTGACACTGCGAACTGGCTGAAGATAGCCGATCGGTTATCCGAGCTGTTGGGCAGGAGGGCTTCAGCGTTCGCAGTGTCAAGGAGAGGCTTAATTTATTCCTGCGGCGGTTTCCCGGGATGTAAAGAAGAAAATTCAGACGTAAGTGCCTCTCGTATTGCACTAAGTTATGCACTGTTCCTTGCTGTAATCTTCTTTCCCATTTAAAAATTGCGATTACTGGCTTCACACTAGCTCCGGGACAGACGAGGAGCAACCCGAGCTGCAGGACTTGTTGCAGCGAGTAGCAGACCTCGAACGCGAGTGCGGCTACAGTCCGCCGCGGTCGACTTGGCGATTACTCGCAAAATGATCCAAACTGGCTAAAAGGTCCAAAAGGCCGCCCGCGAGCACTGCAACAACGTAGCCGCGTGGTTGAGTTGTATAATAAAGAAGAAGACGCCCTGGCAGCTTACGCTGAATCGACAGCGGGGGACGGTATTGCTCCTTGTAAGAAATCAGCTGATTTGGCAATTCATGCCCCTTCTCCTGTGATAGCGAGCGGTACACTTTGCCTGCGTTGCATTTTTTTGGCCATTTAATTTGACCAGCTGCTTCATACAACAGTGTTTCACCGCTTGAGTCCGTCAAAATGGAGTATAAGAAGCTGGACAAATATTTGGTAAACATTCGTTTTATGGATGACCACAGTACGCACAATCTCTGCAAATTTTCCATGTGAAATCTGAAGGCAGAAGCCTGTTGGTAGATTTAGTTGGATGCTGCATCTGTGGAATTATGGTATATTTACCATGCAGAGAGAGACGGAGGTATAACAATGTTTAAGAAAAATTGCAGGAGATTTTTGCCTGGTTTATCACCTAGCTTGCTACTCCAGGTGTCAGGTGATGAGCATGATGTATACAATGATCACATATACAGAGAAAAAATAATGCCGCACCCACTCCTTTCTTTCTATTTTCATGTTATCGTCCCATTGCAATGGAACTGTTCCCTTGTGCAAAGCGCGCCCGAATGACTGGGAACTATCTAGATAATGGTAGCACCTTCCGATCAGATTACGTGCTCAACGCGAACATCACAGTCCTGGAACTTACGCGGCCGCTAGCGATAACGCTGGAATCTTCGATGATCCGTGTATAAAAGCCGATGCGCTTGACTGCTTGTCACTTTTTCGACGGCCAACACTCTGTTCGCCGCGTACAGCGGGCCTTGCTTGCTGTATTCTGACTTTCCGTACCCCGGCCACAAGTTTAGCCACATAAGGAGTTTCATCTTGGACACGTCGCCTCCTGCCTTCGTCCACGTCACAACCACGTGACATCCGGTAGAGGTTCTGCTCGTTCATGTTCCCGACGCCCCCCGTCAAGCCTTGAACCCAGCCCAAGACGCAAGGAAGACATCTACGCGAACCCTGAGCAGCGAGCAAGCCGAAGGCAACAAGGTCTACGGCCAGGGTTCGGGCCTCTACTTGAAAAGACCCAGCAGACCAAGACCCCGACCGCAGCGACGATGACAGCCCCTGTGCCGTCTGCACCCGTCCTGCTCCGTCAACCAAAGGAGCCAACGACCATCCGCAGTTCAGCCCTTGAAGACCCGGAAAGCCAGCTCGAAGCATACGTGCGAGTCGCTGTTATCAATGCCTAGACAAGCGAAGACAAGCTTTGACATGTGTACTTCGCCTTACAAGACACCGCTCGTACCTTCTTCGAGAACCAAGGGCGATCACTGACAACGTGGGCCATATTTTGCACCAGGTTGCTCGCAAGGAGAGGGCCGAAGCGCTGCTTGAAACCCGTTCGCTGCTCCCAAACGAAAACGTAGTGCTCTTCACGGAAGATATGACCAGACTCTTCCGCCACGCCAACCCCGAAATGCCTGAAGACTAGAAGGTTCCCTTCCTCATGCGAGGAGTAAAGCAGGAACTCTTCGCGGGTATGATGCGGAACCCACCGAGTACTGTCCAGGAATTCATCTCCGAAGCGACGACGATTGAAAGGGTGCCGGAGATGTGCACCCGAAAAATCAGTCGCCGCTCGACGCCAGGGTACGCAGACGTTCAACCCCCGCTTCGACGACCTGCGTGAAACGATCCGAGTGATCCTGCGGGAGGAACTGCGCCAGCTGTTACTCTCGTCACAGCCTCAAGTGTACTCTACGCCGACATCGTTCGTGAAGAAGATCAGCAAACGTTAGGAATTGCCGAACCACCGCAGCCTCATCTGGAAGCTATGACCAACGGTGCTGCAGCCCGACGTCCCGTTCGCGCTCCGCGACAACGTCAAGTCACCGCATCACCGTAGTTCGGTCGCCAGACGCTGCCGCCGCCGCCACCACTTCCACCGACGCCCTACCATACTCCTGTCGGCCAGCGCTACGCGCCAAGGTAAGCCGACGTTTGGTCCGCCCCTGACAACCGTCCGCTCTGCTACCACTGCGGGGAGGCCGCCACGCGTACCGCCGATGCCAGTACCGACAGATGGGGCTACGTGCTTCCGCCGTCAACGCGCTGCGTCCGCAGCCGGGTGAACGACCTCGCGACATCGCCGACTACATTACCGGAGCACAGTGGCAAGAACGACGGCCATCCCGTTCATCATCACCCGGCTTCTACATGTCGCCGAACCGCCGGCAGTACACTGGCCCAACCCGGGGCCGGTCGCCCAGCCGTATCCGGAAAACTAAGGGCAGCAACTGATGGAGGTGCGGTTGCTGTGCAACAAACGACCGAAGATCCTGCACATTTTCAGCCTCGCAATAGTGTTTTTCAAGATAATAAGGCTGCAATAGGGGCTAGTTGGTAGTTTGCGCATCACCCTGTTTTTGTAGCGTTAGCTACACTGGCCTAGCCAAGCCCGTTTCGCACGCCTCATCAAGAACCGTGCTGTGCATGCGCGAGGATCAGTGATGTCACACAGCGATGTCACACACCGGAGCCGACACCTCCCGCGCACTCCGCCGCCGCTAGTCTGCGCATTCCAGAGCAGTGCGTCTTTACTGCGCATGCGCAAACCCTTTCAAAAAAAAATAAAAACCTCCTCTCCCCCTCTTTCTCCTCTAGGCATCCCCTGCCCGCGGCCACCACACCCCGACTGCGTATGCGCGGCCCCCTCCTCTCTCCCCTCCTACGCTCCCCTCTCTCTCTCCTCTAGGCATCCCTCCCCGCGGCGTCCACACTCCTACTGCGCATGCGCGTCCTCCATCTCTCTCGTCTCCTACGCTCCCCCCCTCTCTCGCCTCGCGACGCCGACGCAGGCAGCGTCTGCTAACGAATTTCTTGGTTGAAAAAAAACCGACTGCTCGCGCTGCACAACCGTTCACTGGCCACCCCGTATATAATAATTGATTTATTTCAGACACAGAGTGAGGCTTGGATGGCCTGACTAAGGCCTTGTCACCCATACATTGCTCCAACAGTGCGGCAGCATAGAACACAAGGGGATACATAAAGTTTGTGCAAAAGAGTAACAAACATAAATTTGTTACATATAAATGACAGAAAAAAACTAACAACAGAATTTCTAAGGAACAACAGCGTTGTATACGCTAATACAATTTGTAATAACAAGAAAAAAAAATGTTTACAAGCACAGTGTGGCACTGAGAATGCGGCAAACTCAAAAAATAATTATGCATACAGCACTGAACCAAAACGATACGTCCAACAGAAGAGACCTAGCAATGAATTCAGTCACTAACAGAAAGCAAGTACCTCTTCATGGCATATTTAAAGTAACTCAATGACTTGCAGTTTTGCGCAATACTGATGGTACTGGGATGTGCATTTATAAAGGATGGGATTAAGCATGTAAGCTGTTTTGTACCGTATAATGTCCTACAAAAGGGAACTCTAAACTGATCGTGCCTGAAATTGTATTGAGTGTTAGTTGAAAAGTACCTTTGAAGAAAAAAGGGTTGCATTTTTCTCGAGTTCACCCCTGTATGTATGTGGCGAGCCTAAGATTATATAAGTCAGTAACTTTTAAGGCCATGTTTTAAGAATACATTGGCCGTATGATCACGGTATCCATGGTTTTCAATTCAGCGAACTGCTCGCTTCTGAAGAGTTATGAGCCGATTCAGATTTGATTAGCATGTGGTTCCCCATATCAGTAGGCAGTAACTAAGGTGAGATTGAATGAATGCGTGATACGAACGACGTTTTAACCTAACGGAAACGAAGTGCCTAATCCTGAACAATGTAACAGTTGACTTACAGATGCTAGAATGAACCTTCATGACATGTTGCGTGAAACTCAGGTTTTCATCAAAGAGAACTCCGAGAAACTTAAAAACTGACGTCCGTTCGATTACGGCGTTCTTGAACTTTATACAAATAGAACAGTCGTCGAGTTTATTTACAGGCTTAAAAATAACATGTTTGATTTTACTGACATTCAGCTGTAACTGGTTCGCTGAAAGCCAAACATAAAGGTGATCTAGCCAATTATTAGCTGCCGTTTCTAGCCCACATAGACTATTACCGGCAAAAAATAAACTTGTGTCGTAAGCGTACAAACCTATATCTGGAGTAAGTGGTATGTTACAATGTCGTTTATATATAATATAAAGAAAAGAGGGCCTAATATTGATCCTTGTGGGACCCCAAGAG